>QEPC01001409.1:177837-191018 GCA_003113815.1 Sphenodon punctatus
CATGGAATTTATTCAAACCTCAAACTGATGCTGTGGGCCTCAGCTGAATCAAAACCAAACCCCCAAAGAGTTTTCATGATCTGTGATGCACTGAAATCCCTGGGTTTTGAACCTCAAGTGATTTCGCAAGACATACCTCCTGTCTGCAGAGGATTTCTCAGTAAGTTGGAAATGCGAGTTAGACCATGTTTTTAGTATATCGACACAGAGATTCAGCAATCAGTGATGTTGAACGCTGACTGTATTAATCATACTGCTGTGCCTTCATGCTCTGTTACACGTAGTGATTTCCACCAGCTGTACGAAGCCGGGTGATAATCCACTGCACGTGTTCCTCCACTCGGTATTGAATTCTGTTTCCCCACAGCTTGTTTTAGGTCAGCATGTGAGAAAACTCTGGCATGCCATAGGAATGGATTAGCAAGACTGTAGTGCGGCTGAAGAAACACCAGTAATTTAGGGTATTGCAGGCCACTATCCAAACCTGTGTTCCTGTCAGTGGTATGTGTGTTTTCTCTGTATGTGTGTGCGGGGTGGTTCCAGCCTTTGCAAATTATATTGCATATTCCTAAAATCACAAAAGTTGCAGGAGCTGTCAGCCTTGGTTTTAATAATCCTATGCCATGGTCCTACAGTCCAGTCTCTACTGACAGAACCCTGTGTCTGCTCAGATGTCTCACAGAAATCCATGGGATTCTGACTGGGCAGCAGAGATAAGATTTCAGGTTTTGGAGTCTAATCCTGTGTTTGGTAACACTGGGTGTTTTTAATCGAGCACGGCTTGAGGGTCCAGGGCCACTGAGTGGCACAGCTGCAGAGCGCTCGCACATGGGGAGTGAGTGGGGAGGGATTCGAAAGAGTGGCTCCCAGAGTGGCCACCGCGGCCATGTAGGCAGCCTCCATGTACTCCCGCCACCACGGACCGACCCTGCAAACAACTCACACGGGCATTCGGTCCCCCTCCTGGCAACACTTCCCAGACCCCACCCAGCTGCTCACCCTCTGCCATGACACACGGCCCTGAACACTGTGGAAACAGGAAGCTTCATCAGCCAGTAGCCGCTTCCTGCTTAGGAGCCAGTGGAGCTGCTGGGGGGGACACATGCAGGAAGCTGCTGTCCGAGCTGCTCTCCTCATGGAGTTGGCTCTTCTCTCATGTGTGTCACAAGGAGGGTTCTATGTGCTTTGAGCCCCCATGGTGTGTTGTATTTTGTGCGCGTGTCCTTTAAGAGCTCCCCAGAGAGCTCCTAGAAGGACTGTGGGCTCGACCAGAAAGGTAGCCAGCAGCAGACCTCTCTGCTGGTGTGGGTGGGAGCCCTGGTTCAGACGGGCAGGGAATGTGTGCATGCACTTTTAAAATTTATCTATTTATTTAATATATTTATATCCCGCCCCTCCTGCAAGCAGCTCGGGGCGGCTTGTCCCGCGCTGCACACACCCAGTTTTTGGGCAGTGCCCCGTGAGTGGGTGCTGCATGGCATCCCCACTCACCACCTTCAAACGAGCGCTCAGGTGGGTGGTTGATGGGTAGCAATGTGTGGTACCGTCTCATTTAAAAGCACCCATTGATATGGATTTTGTTTTAAACCGGGTGTAGCAGTTTGGGCTGCAGTGCTCTTGCTTCACCTGCATTAGTAGCTTGCCTGCCCTAACGGGTTTAACTACCTACCTCCTCAAGTGCGGAAGCTGATGAGGGTGGGGTTTCGTAGCAGGGGAGGTCAAGTGCCCAGGATGCTCTGTGTATATAAAGCTCAGCTGGAAGCCTACTTGGAGGGAACGCAAGGGAAGCCTGGGAAACAGGCATGTGTTTAAAGAACTGCTTTCAGCCAGAACAGGGCTTGGAAGCAAATTCCTGCAATATGGGACCAGGGAGCTTAGGAAAGTTTGGCCTCTTGGTGAAAAATAGGTCTTGGGAAGCAGGCCTGGTGCAAGACCCTAATGTGCTGAGGGAAACTGTCAATGTTTTTGAAGAGACTGAGTGATAAAGGATTAACCGAAATTGTGAGAGCCTGGTGGGTTTCTTTTCTGGGGAAACTGAGACCTAGCCCCTGGAAGTGGTGCAAGGACCGTGTAAGCCATTGATGGAAGCTGCACACACTTTTCACAGGAGGGCAAAATTAGCTCTTATTTCCACCACTGTCTGAAATTGTGAGAGCCTGGTGGGTTTCTTTTCTGGGGAAACTGAGACCTAGCCCCTGGAAGTGGTGCAAGGACCGTGTAAGCCATTGATGGAAGCTGCACACACTTTTCACAGGAGGGCAAAATTAGCTCTTATTTCCACCACTGTCTGTAATTCTTAAGTTTTCAGGGTTATTCTGAAGTTCGGGCATGCATGTTGCTAGCCATCTTTTTAAATTATTTGTAAGAGTAAATCATTCTTGGGTTCTACAACAAACAGAGCTTTCTACAATAGCAAAAGGATTAATACTTCCTGCTAGAAATGGAACCCTCCATGCTTTTAATGCCGAAATTGCCAAGGGGGGGAGAGCTAATGTGATCAGCAATTCATTAATCAGTTTATGCTCCAAATATTTACAAAAGACACCATACGCTGTAACAAAAAGGCCACACTGCTGTGCTTGCATGTCCATATTTATTAAGGTATGCACTACTGGGCAAAGAGCCTTTTTGGTTTATATTTTCTTGCCTTTAGATCATTGCCATATTAGTTCCTTGTAACTAAGTTTAGGACATCATGATAGGTTTTTTATTCAGGCAAATCTCCACTGATTGGGCTTTTTTAAAAATACTGTATTTGTTGCTTTAGTCCTTGGGTGATACAGTGGTGTATTTTACCCCAGAGTAAGGAGGACAATGCACCAAAACAACAGGACATTTGGTAATGCAGTAATAGGTAATAGGCACATGTGTTCCCTGGCCAGTAATTCAGACTGCCAGAACTGAATCATTTAGTCTGAACTAACCTGGTTCACAAATTGCAGTAGGGGGCGCAATCCTCGATGGACTTGCTGAATGCATGAATGCTCAAAGCGAGTAGCTAGCTATTACATGCTCCATCTCTCTCACATACTCTCTCTAATGTAACCTGTTACATCACTGTACCCAGGAGGAGGAACTAGTGTTGTAGAGTCACAGAACTGGAAGAGACCTCAAGGGTTATCCAGTGCAGCCCCCTTGCACCATACCCAAACTACCTCCACACGCCACAGTAAAATCTATCCAACAAGAAACAGGCTATAAAAAAAATCAGCCACAAGTAGAGACCACTGTGAAGTGAACTACTGGAGAAAGTGTGAGAATTTCACTTTTCCTGTAAAATAAACTAAACAAACATTTTTAAGGTCTCCTAACAAACACTGGAGAACATGACTTGCACATCTCAAAGGCTTAAAAACCAGACAACATATTAGCATATCAAATAACACATGTTGGCTGTGTATGTATATAGCTAGTCTGTAGGATTTGGGGGGAGCTGGCTTGGGATTTTGAATGCTTGCGGTTGGCAAACTGAGGTTATCGGAGTCTCTTCCCTCCCCCTTTCTAAGCCTGGGCCAGCAGATGTTTTGTCTGCACCAGGTTTTTTTTTAATACACCAGCATAAACACTACTTTGCAACCCATATGTGTAAGGGTTCCTTCTTCCCAGTTGCTCCTGGGGCACTAGTTCCTCGGAGAGGGCAGGGTTAACGTGGATCACCACTCTCACCATCTGCTGGCAGCGGCACTGGGTGTTTTTAAATGATAGTGGTGGGGAGGGGGTTTTGTGGCCACTGCATGGTACAGGTGTGGGGCATCCACGCATGGGGAGTGCTTCACATGGGCAGCTTCCCACATGGCTGCCCTGTCCATGGAAGCGGCCACCTTGGACTGCATGGGGCACTCTGGATTTTTCAGGAATGCTCCTTGCATGGCCCTGGGTGGCCTGTGCATGGATCACAGGAGCGTGTCTCTCCACGCTCCTATTCAAACGAGCGGTTTGNAAACCGGGTGTAGCAGTTTGGGCTGCAGTGCTCTTGCTTCACCTGCATTAGTAGCTTGCCTGCCCTAACGGGTTTAACTACCTACCTCCTCAAGTGCGGAAGCTGATGAGGGTGGGGTTTCGTAGCAGGGGAGGTCAAGTGCCCAGGATGCTCTGTGTATATAAAGCTCAGCTGGAAGCCTACTTGGAGGGAACGCAAGGGAAGCCTGGGAAACAGGCATGTGTTTAAAGAACTGCTTTCAGCCAGAACAGGGCTTGGAAGCAAATTCCTGCAATATGGGACCAGGGAGCTTAGGAAAGTTTGGCCTCTTGGTGAAAAATAGGTCTTGGGAAGCAGGCCTGGTGCAAGACCCTAATGTGCTGAGGGAAACTGTCAATGTTTTTGAAGAGACTGAGTGATAAAGGATTAACCGAAATTGTGAGAGCCTGGTGGGTTTCTTTTCTGGGGAAACTGAGACCTAGCCCCTGGAAGTGGTGCAAGGACCGTGTAAGCCATTGATGGAAGCTGCACACACTTTTCACAGGAGGGCAAAATTAGCTCTTATTTCCACCACTGTCTGTAATTCTTAAGTTTTCAGGGTTATTCTGAAGTTCGGGCATGCATGTTGCTAGCCATCTTTTTAAATTATTTGTAAGAGTAAATCATTCTTGGGTTCTACAACAAACAGAGCTTTCTACAATAGCAAAAGGATTAATACTTCCTGCTAGAAATGGAACCCTCCATGCTTTTAATGCCGAAATTGCCAAGGGGGGGAGAGCTAATGTGATCAGCAATTCATTAATCAGTTTATGCTCCAAATATTTACAAAAGACACCATACGCTGTAACAAAAAGGCCACACTGCTGTGCTTGCATGTCCATATTTATTAAGGTATGCACTACTGGGCAAAGAGCCTTTTTGGTTTATATTTTCTTGCCTTTAGATCATTGCCATATTAGTTCCTTGTAACTAAGTTTAGGACATCATGATAGGTTTTTTATTCAGGCAAATCTCCACTGATTGGGCTTTTTTAAAAATACTGTATTTGTTGCTTTAGTCCTTGGGTGATACAGTGGTGTATTTTACCCCAGAGTAAGGAGGACAATGCACCAAAACAACAGGACATTTGGTAATGCAGTAATAGGTAATAGGCACATGTGTTCCCTGGCCAGTAATTCAGACTGCCAGAACTGAATCATTTAGTCTGAACTAACCTGGTTCACAAATTGCAGTAGGGGGCGCAATCCTCGATGGACTTGCTGAATGCATGAATGCTCAAAGCGAGTAGCTAGCTATTACATGCTCCATCTCTCTCGCATACTCTCTCTAATGTAACCTGTTACATCACTGTACCCAGGAGGAGGAACTAGTGTTGTAGAGTCACAGAACTGGAAGAGACCTCAAGGGTTATCCAGTGCAGCCCCCTTGCACCATACCCAAACTACCTCCACACGCCACAGTAAAATCTATCCAACAAGAAACAGGCTATAAAAAAAATCAGCCACAAGTAGAGACCACTGTGAAGTGAACTACTGGAGAAAGTGTGAGAATTTCACTTTTCCTGTAAAATAAACTAAACAAACATTTTTAAGGTCTCCTAACAAACACTGGAGAACATGACTTGCACATCTCAAAGGCTTAAAAACCAGACAACATATTAGCATATCAAATAACACATGTGGGCTGTGTATGTATATAGCTAGTCTGTAGGATTTGGGGGGAGCTGGCTTGGGATTTTGAATGCTTGCGGTTGGCAAACTGAGGTTATCGGAGTCTCTTCCCTCCCCCTTTCTAAGCCTGGGCCAGCAGATGTTTTGTCTGCACCAGTTTTTTTTTTAATACACCAGCATAAACACTACTTTGCAACCCATATGTGTAAGGGTTCCTTCTTCCCAGTTGCTCCTGGGGCACTAGTTCCTCAGAGAGGGCAGGGTTAACATGGATCACCACTCTCACCATCTGCTGGCAGCGGCACTGGGTGTTTTTAAATGACAGTGGTGGGGAGGGGGTTTTGTGGCCACTGCATGGTACAGGTGTGGGGCATCCACGCATGGGGAGTGCTTCACATGGGCAGCTTCCCACATGGCTGCCCTGTCCATGGAAGCGGCCACCTTGGACTGCATGGGGCACTCTGGATTTTTCAGGAATGCTCCTTGCATGGCCCTGGGTGGCCTGTGCATGGATCACAGGAGCGTGTCTCTCCACGCTCCTATTCAAACGAGCGGTTTGCCACGTGAATTGGGGGGGGGAGCATATGTGACGGTGTCTTTGAGGCACTTAAAGATTTCTAAGTGCTTCAAAGCAGGTGATACATTAGGAACGTCTACACAGCACAGTTAGTCGCCTGCTGCCCTAGCTAATGCCTCCGTGGCATGTTTCTGGCGGAGACGGGGTACAAACACTGAATTTGTTGAATTTGCCATACTAAAAGGATTTTGAGGTCCGATTCAACAATCTTTGGTTTCCAACTTCTCACAGGGTTTGAGATTTTTACTTTGCCAGTTCATTAGTGTATGTCGTCTTCTGCACTAATTTATAATTGTAGTTTGTATGGACGTGAGTTTGCTTCCAAATTCACAGTTCCTCCATAGCCAGTCTCCTTTATTGCTTAGATCTTCCGCTTCTCTGATACTGAGGGGCACCCAGCCTGGCAGTGGTCTCACATTTACAACTATCCTTAACAAACTCAATTCCATTCTCTTAAATGCACACGAAGACTTGAGACCCCTTGTTTCCAGGGTCTCACCCCAGGCCTTTCCCTGACCTGGAGGCTGTATTTCACTCACACTCACTCAGGCTATTTTTAAACAAGTTCAACTGCGGGGTGGGGTGGTCTGTGTGCGATGAGTGGGATAACCATGGACTGCCCACCCAGATGGAGTGAGTGGGGAGGGATTCAAATGGGCCAGAGATGCATGTGCACCCCTGCCCACATGTTAGCCTTCCCCTGTACAGAACAGTCTGGATTTTTCTCCACTGCTCTGCAACTGGCCATGGATGGGTGATCCATGGATCGTGGGAGCTCACACACACCCCCCATGCCACTTTCAGACGGGCGTTTGGATGCTTGTGGGATGAATGGACCTGCTTGGTTGCATCTTGTTTAAAAATGGCCTCGCTGTCTTCCTTGGCTCTTCTCAATGAGCATCTGGACCTTTTATTCCTATTGCAGTCAGCTGATGTCTTGCCACAGCTCAGCATCATCAGCCTCCCCACATTCCCCTCATCTGGAGTTTAGCTGGCTGGGAGCAGGAAGACTGACTCCACTGACGTTTGAAGGGCCAGGTCACCTTGATGCATGCATATTTAGCCGTTGTTTTTCAATTTGCGTAAATTCTGATTGGGCATCTGAGTCGCATAATGCAGGACCAAGGGGTCTGGGCAAGGGGGAAGCACATGACCAAAGTGGCAAATGCTGAAGTGGTGAACTTTGCACCCACAGCAAATGCAAAATTGAGTATTTGTTTCTAAAAAGGAATATCCAAATTTTATTTGCAAATTTACAAGTTCATTTCAGCTCTAATCATTAGCCATTCACCTGTCACCCCCCACACTGTTCCTCTGTCCTGCACCTGCAGGGGATTTTTCATAGATGATTCTTCTTGTTTCTCAGTTTGATAATCTCTTGTCACCTTAAATTTTAGTATTATGAGCCAGGCACCTGGGCCCCTTTTTGTTCCTTTCTATTCCTTAACGCCACCAAGGTGCCAGTGTGGTGCCTCAGCACCTCACAGACACAAATGCATTCTTCAGACTCTCCCTCATCCCTTCCTCCCAGTTAGAATCTGATAGCTGCTTGGTCTGCAAAATGAACGAATCCCTTCTCTCTCTTTCCTGGAAGGCAAGAACACGTATCAGAAAGCCACTGCCATATTCATCACCAACTGATGCTCTTGGTTGTAGTAATTTTAGACGTGATGGACCTGGAGGCCCACCACGCTCAATCACGGACCGGGATCCGTTTTGGATCCAGGTCAGGAATCAGGCCGTCCTTCCTTTAGACGTGCCGGCCTGATTCTGGGGGAGGATTGGGGAGGGGCTGCATGGCGTGATGTGGAGCCACACCTGTCTCTTATACACATCTAGATGTGTATAAGAGACAGTCCCGGATCGTGGCCAATCCGACCACGCTTGGGGCCTGATCCCACCACGCTTTCAGAACTCCGGGCGACCGGAGGTCCGAAAGCGTGGTCAATGTGATTCCCTCCAGGTATTCACTGGTGTGAACATCTGGCGGGAATCCCAACAGACGTTATGGTACGAACAGCCACCACAGGGGATTCACTGTGGGTGACCGTGGTATCGTAATGTCTGAAATTACCCGTAGTCTCAAGAGAGAAGAGACTAAGTAGAATGAACTGTAGACATAGCTATAATGTCAGATGTTAAAGATGATTTTTTCCCTTTGGGATTAAGAACAGCAGTTTAAGATGTGTGTTAGCTGGCTGCAATTAACATCCCACAAGCGGGTGTGCATTCTTTTACAAATGACATTTTTGCCTTCATGCCTTATTTACACTTTAATTAAAAGTATTTATTTTGCAGCCTGCATTCAGCCCAAGACTCCGGGAGTTTTTCATACTATCCAGTAACCGACTGGTGTTACGTATTAGGGTGGGTGAACGGGGACAGTTCCCCATCCCTGCTCATTCCCCCCACCCCCCACCCCACCCGGTCTATTAGTGATTACTTTGGCTTTGAAAGGCAGAATGTTTACATTCAGGGAAGCATTAATGTGTGGTGTAAACTATTACCAGCTCTGAGCGTTGGAGGAGGCATCTCAGGCTGATGAGATGTGGGAAGGGAGGGAGGGGAGAGAACTGCCATGAACAGAAATCACAGCAGGGGGATCTGTTCGTGTGTGCGGGGTTTTTAACGTCATTAGCCCATGTCTGCCATGATTTCACTCTCGGGTGACGCCTGCCACCAGTGTGTCACTGGGTGGCAGCTGCATTATTGGCTGGAGCTTGTAACCTGTTTGCAGCGTGACAACCTACTCTGTCTGCTCACGGCAGTCCCCTCCCCCCAGCTCCTGGCTCGTGTGCAAGCAGCCTCAGTTGGCTTTGGTTTTAACCACGGTGTGATGAAGTGAAAATTGTGTATTATTATTTACATAGTGCTATGCAGTTGTGATTAGAGATAGGTCCCTGCCCCGCGGTGTTTACAATCTAGGATAGACAAGAAAGAGGCATGGTTGCCACCTCTCATGGTTTGACCCAGAGACTTTCATAGACCAAAATGGGTGCTTTATAGCTGAACTGCAAGAAGTGACAACTCTGGAACTGGGCACATAGAAAGAGGCATTAATATATGAATGAAATTGAGAAGTTATAGGTGCCTGGGCTTACTTAGTTACAAGGGGAGGAGAGGGATCACATTCATCCTCATGCCTTTTGAAACCATGTTGTTTATAACCTGCTGAAAGGCATGATGCATTCAGAAGGCTGTAAGCAGACTTTTGGGGGGAGAATCTCCTGCTGTTACAGGCCTAGCAATGGTGGAAGAGCTAAAGTGGACTGGGCACTGGCATTTTTACTTAATGCTGGCACCAGTGGGAGTAGTTTTCACAGCAAGCTCGGTACAGACAAGGCTGAGGCTCTCTGTGCCTAGGATGACCACTGATACGATTCCTAATCCCCTTGAAGTTTCTTTGGGCCTTTGTCTTGTTGTGTTAAGGCAGGGGCAGCCAAGAGGTAAATTGCAATCTGCTTGTAGATCACAAGCTCATCTCTAGTAGATTATGGTGTGAGCAAGAGAACCAGATTTTCAGAGATCACCTCTGGGGAAGCAAGTGAGATTGGTACCCCAGGAAGAGTCTCCCGGGGAGCAGATGAGCTAGGAGAGATACTCCAGTACATCAAGGAAGGAGAGTGTTTCCACTCCTGAGACCAGTTGCTGAGGTGCCCTAGAGCTGGGAGCCAGAGGAAGGAGTCCTCGCATCAAATGCTGGAGCCACTGGGGGAGGTCTTGGTAGATCACCTGAAGTTGAACCCTTAATCAAGTGGATCACACACATCATAAGTCTGGCCACCCCGGAGAGAGGTAACTTCCTTTCTCCTTGATCTCCAGTGCAATAGTGGAAGGCAATAATGCCTAGTGGGTAAGGTATTGGATTGAGACTCAGAAGACTTCTGTTGTGTGTCTGGCTCTGGCACTGCCTACTCTGTGACCTGCAGCAAATCGCATTAAAATCTCTGTGACTGTTTCACGATCTGTAAAATGGGGATAATCGCAGTTACACCTTTTGTAAAACACTATGTAAGAACTTGATGATTGCTGTCACCAACAGAGCTGAATACACACACAAACCCTCTTACTGCTGGAGAGGTTTCCAAAATCTTGTCCAGATGATGGATTCTTAAGTCTCTAAAGGGTGTGTCATATTAGTTGTATAGGCTAGAGAGGTCCTCTTCTCTGTCAAAAAAGACTAAATATTGATGATGTTTCTCAAAATTAGTGTCTATAAAAATAAATCATTGGGATGCTTTAGAGTGGGGAAAAGGGGACAGACCCCATTTTGTGGGCCGAATCCCGCCTGCAGTTGTTTATATTTAGGCTGCTTGCCTACATTACAAAATGTGCCCAATTTGCCTCTGGGAAAATCTCCGGGAGGCAAATCAGGCACGGAATTTGTACGTGGGCACCCTCCGCATATTTGGCGGCAATCTCGCAGGGAATTCAAAGCTGGTGCAAGCCACTAAATTCCGTTTTACATTCCCTGCAAGATTGCCGCCACAAACACAGTGGGTTAACATGCCCATGTACAAATTCCACACCTGATTTGCCTCCCAGAGATTATCCCAGAGATAAATCTGGCACATTTTGTAACATGGGCAAGTAGATTCCATCTCTTTCCAATTAAAATCAGCAAAAGGGTAGTTTTGCTCAAGATTTTCAATTTCACTTGGCATCTAGTGGCAAGTGGGGTGGGTGATCTTTGCTGGCCCTGTGAATGCTGAACATTGACAAACACCTCAGCTCTTTTGTCATGAATTTGGAGAACGAGATCGCTGTAATCTCTGAAACTGAATCCTGAGCAGACCCACACAACCAGCTGGACTTGGTATCAGACTACATATGTGAGCAATCAGTAAACAAATGTGAACAAACTAGTTCTGTTATGTGCTTGCTTCCCAAAAACCTTGGTGCTCTTTTCAGTGCTGAAATTATTTTTTCCTTGCTTGGGAGTTACACTGGAAAAAATAAAATCACTGTGCGGATCCTATAACCCAGTGATTTTTAAAACCTTGCTTGTGTGACCCCATATTGAGTCTTAATTATAATTCTGTGACCCCCCAGGCAGCAGCAAAGTATGCCATATATTAACTGGGATTGTGACCCTCATCTGCAGAAGGCATGACCCTAACCTAGGGTCCTGACCCACAATTTGGGTGGCCAGATATGCAAATTTTAGAGAACACATGAGAAATACAGGTTGCAGGTTGCATTTCTCATAAGTGTCTTCTAAAATTTGCATATCTGGCCACCCTACCCACAATTTGGAAACCTCTGCTGTAAATCTTTGAAATTTTAAGTCTTTCAGGAGCAAAACTTTCTCCTTTAAGTCTGAATGTGGTTTACCTGCTGGCTCTAGGCTTGCAAGCTTGATGGGAAAATGTGACTGCTCCGTTTTCAAATACAGCAATAAGATCTTTACAACATGCATTTTCCCAGAGTCTTTGTTAATTCCCATACTTAATAATAATCTGACACAATGCAGGCAGTTCCATAAGCTAGCAAAAAGTTAAATACGCTCATAAACTAGCTTTGAACTTCCATGCTAATGGGTTGCAGATTTCTCTGGCAAGCTGCGTTTTAGCACAGACATGGCTGGCTGACCAGTGACAACGTGTGTTGTGTTTCATTCTCTTTTTAAAAAATAAATCAATTATTTTTAACTCCAAGGTTTGAACTCGCTGTCAGATACTTTCTCCTGACAGCAAGGATTTAATTTGAACATTGCCTCTTTTTGTATCACTTCATGAGAATCTGGGATGAACTTTTATAGAAACAGTTAATAAAGATTTAAAACTGGGATTTATTTTTTTTATTTTTTTAAAACCACCAAACCTGGGATTTTTGTACTGATTAAAAGCAGAGGCGCTTGTTTGAGCACTCCAGAAAACAGCTACGTAGGCTGAAGCTACTGGCTGGAATTTGGCTCATTCCCAATTAGCTCTGCTTCCTTTTGTGTATGCCAGAGTTTTAGTATGCTGAAGGAGCCGCTCAGAATTCCTTATGGCTCAGTCTCCGTTGATATGAGATCTGCCCTTTTCTATCTGTTTTAGAACAGAAATAAGGTTTAGAAAATGGAACGCGGGTAATAAGAATAAATAAAAACCCGCCTCCATACGGCGTCATTTCTCAGTTTCCTTCTCTTCTGAAGCGGGTGACCTTGTTAACAATTGGTAGCTTTGTTTGGGAGCTTATGCTATTTATGACTTGTTTCGTTTTAGAAGGGCATATTTTAACTGCTTCGTTAGCTTTATCTTTGAGCCATTGCTGTTGGAGGTCATGATGTGTGCCTCGTGAGCTTGAACAAAACTTCCAAGGACAAACTTGCAAGTGAGGGAAGTAGACAGCTACTTCCCTCAACCTACAGCAGATTAGTTGTAGGGTGGGCAAGGATGGTTCAGATGGATCGGGATAGTTTTGACAATTATCCACCTTTAGCATAATACCCTTCTTTGTTTTCAAATTTACTAAAGTTTTACTGGCATGCTGAGAAACTAGATACATTAATGTTAAAAGGCTGCTATTTAGTTCACATCAATAATCTCTGGAGTGGCTGGCATCCACAAAACGTGTCACACTGAGCCTCCTTTCCCTGTCTGAGTGATGGCGCTCCTTAAGCCCCCCTGATAAGCTGTTTGATGGGCTGTGGGGTAGAGGGGGGAGTGTGCTCCTCCACCCACCCCACCCCGATCATCTGTTTGGCGGCCACTGTGAGTACACCCCTCGAGCCCCCAGATCATCTGGTTGGCGGCTGGGATGAGTGCCCTTCCCTTGCGACCAGGCTGGGCCTAACCGATGGGAGGGTGCACGTTAGCAGACACATTCTGCAAAAAGAGGTAAAGGGGAGCTTGGGAGCCGAAGCAGAGGCACATATTTATTTATTTATTTATATTTATATGCCGCCCCCATGCCTACGACATCTTGGGGCAGCTTCCAACATAATATAAAAACAATTTTTAAACATTAAAAAAAATCTACAATATAATAATTAAAACAAATTTTAAACACCCCCCTCAAAAATTAACAC
>QEPC01001409.1:194510-216563 GCA_003113815.1 Sphenodon punctatus
TAACACAAGGAGGAGCCATGCATAAACCTCCCCCACATGCTGACAAATCTGAATATTACTCACTGTGCACGTGCCATTTAGGTAGATGCCTGCCTGGACATTGTTTAACTGGGTGTATTTGACGCATGTTGTAATAACTAGCTGGAACATAAAGCTCGGTGCTTACATTAGGCAAGAGGGGGGGAAATCCTGTTAAGAGTCTGGAGAAGTTAACAGGATTCTCTACCCCACCCCCTCATTTGAGACAAATGGGGACTTTTCTTCCCACTTACCAATGAGTCATTATCCAAACACTCTTGCTTAACAAGCAGTATTCATGTGGGAGCCAACCCCTGCACAACAAGGGGATTTTTTAAGAGAAGATTTTCACTAGGGCCCTTTTTATACAGACGCCCCGTACCCTCGCCCATGTGTGGAACTGCATGGGTAAGGGGGAGTGTCATTCGTGTGACCGCCAGTGGCGATGGGTAGGGGTGCATGCAAGCTCCCGCGCTCCACCTATCTCCACCGAGCCCGCACGCACGGAGGCATTGGGGGAAATGGAGGTGCCTCCGTGCATGGAGATCAGTGGAGATGGGTATGCGTCGGTGTGCCGGCCCGCACACATGCCACACACCCACCGCCGCCTCCACGCATCCCCCATGGACCACAGCGGCTCCACGGTCCATTTGAAAAAGGCCATGGGCTGAAGTGAGATCTCACCTAAGTGTCAAAATCCCAGTGCTCAATTTGGCATGAACCAAGCACAGATTTCTTTGCCAAGTTCTGGGCGAGGGAAAAAAATAATTACTGTGCATTTGCAAAATGGCCCAGCAGTCATTTTTGCATGTGTAGTAATGTTCTTTTAAAAAGAAAACAAACGTTCTCGCAGAGAAATTGCACCAGGGGCAGGTTTTTAGTGAGAACACGATCCTGGTTTTCGATTTCTCAGTGAGAATTAGTGAACAACAATTTGCTGTTCATTTCAACCCTCGGTTTCACCATTTAAAATGTTTTGCTGCTTCCTGAGAAGAGCACCCTTGTGGGTTTTGTAAGGTTGCCTTTGTTATTATGGCTAGCTGTAGGATGTTTCAAACTTTCTGCTAACCCTATTGTCACCGTGCCATTCTTATCATACAGGGGAGGCATTAGCTCAGTCTTTAGCTTTCTAAAGCAAGGGGGTCCTCCTCCTAGGACACAAGAGGGTGGGGAGACAGGGCCTGCCTCTTTATTATTATTATTATTATTATTATTATTAAACATTTATAAAGCGCCAGTTGCAACCTGGCGCTGTACAGAACATACAATCAGATGCGGTCCCTGCCTGTGGCTTACAATCTAAAATACAAGGAGGGGGAGACAAGGAGAGGGGACAGCGGGAGAGACATGGGAGAAGACAAACAAACATTCAGGCGGATGCGAAGTCTCAGGCGCGTGTACTTGGCTTGGTTACAAGGTGGTCGGTAGCAGCAGTCAGCAGAGGAGGGCCGACAGTAAGAGCAAGGGGAAAGACTAGAGGGCATTGGGAAAGGCAGCATGGAAAAGGTGGGTCTTGAGGAGGGATTTGAAGGAGCGGAGGGAGGAGGCGAGGCGGACGTCGGCAGGGAGGGAGTTCCAGGCATGCGGGGCAGCGAGGGAGAAGGGACGAAGGCGGTTGGGCGAGCAGGAGAAGCGAGGGAGAGCGAGGGAGGGGACAGCGGAAGAGCGGAGAGCGCGCGCAGGAGCGCGTAGGGCGATTAGGTCCGAGAGGTAAGGGGGAGCTTGGTCATGGAGCGATTTGAACGTGAAAACCAGGAGTTTGAACAGGATACGTTCCGGAAGGGGGAGCCAGTGAAGGGAGAGGAGGAGAGGCGTCACATGGTCGAAGCGACGGGCAGAGTGAATGACCTTGGCGGCAGAGTTTTGGATCGCCACAAGGGGGGACAGGTGGGAGCGAGGGAGGCCAGCAAGGAGGAGGTTGCAGTAGTCGAGGCGAGAGATAACCATGGCATGAACAAGGATTTTGGCCGAGGAGACAGATAGAAAGGGGCGAATGCGGGCAATGTTGAGGAGAGCGAATCGGCAGGATTTGGCCACAGAGTCAATGTAAGGTTTAAAGGAGAGGTGCGTGTCAAAAATGAAGCCCAAGCTGCGGGCACGGAGAACAGGACGGATGGTGACCCCATCAATGCAGACGGTCAGGTCAGAGGGAGAGGAGGGGGATGGAGGAAAAATGAGGAGTTCAGTCTTGGCCATGTTCAGTTTGAGTTGGCGTCGGGACATCCAGGCGGAGATATCAGAGAGGCAGTCGACGAGGCGTGAGCGGACAGAGGAGGAGAGAGAGGGGGTAGAGAGATAGAGTTGGGTGTCATCAGCATAGAGATGGTATTGGAACCCGTGGGAGGCAATAATTTCACCAAGGGACCGGGTGTAGATAGAGAAGAGGAGAGGGCCAAGGACAGAACCTTGGGGAACCCCAACCGAGAGGGGAAGGGAGGGGGAGGTCGACTCGGGGAGGGAGACATTAAAGGAGCGGTCAGAGAGGTAGGAGGAGAACCAGTCAAAGACAGAGCCACGGAAGCCCAAAGAGTAAAGCGAGTCCAAGAGGAGCGAGTGGTCGACAGTGTCAAAGGCAGCAGAGAGGTCAAGGAGGACAAGAACGGAGTAGTGGCGCTTCGATTTAGCGACAAGTAGATCATTGGTGATCTTGGCCAGGGCAGTTTCAGTAGAGTGGAGGGGGCGGAAGCCGGACTGGAGAGGGTCCAGGGAGGAGTTGGCAGAGAGGAGGTTCAGGCAGCGGGAGTAGACGACACGTTCCAGGAGCTTCGAAGCAAAGGGAAGGAGGGAGACCGGCCGGTAACTAGAGGGATCGAAAGGGTCCAGGGTAGGCTTTTTGAGGATGGGGGAGACAGTGGCATGTTTGAAGGCAGAGGGGAAGGAGCCTGTGGAAAGGGAGAGATTGACAACATGCAGAAGGGGGGGAGCGACAGTGGGAGCAATAGAGGTCAGGAGGCGGGAGGGGATCGGGTCAAGGGGGCAGGTGGAGGGGTTGGATGAAGAGAGAAGAGCAGAGATTTCCTGGAGAGAGGCAGGAGGGAAGGATGCGAGGAGGGAGGGGGGCGGGGGGCGGAGGGAGGCAATATCCCGACGGATCTTGTCAATCTTGGAGGTGAAGAACGACGCAAGATCCTGAGCAGCAAGGGAAGAGGGCGGAGGAGGGCAGGGGGGTTTGAGAAGGGAGTCGAAAGTAGAGAAAAGGCGGCGAGGGTCGCGGGAGAAAGATTCGATCCTAGAGGCATAATAGCGATGCCTAGCTAGGGAGATAGCCGAGGAGAGGGAGGAGAGGGAGAATTTGTAATGGAGGAAGTCAGGGAGGGAGCGGGATTTGCGCCAGAGGCGTTCGGCAGCCCGGGTGCAGGAGCGGAGGTAGCGGATGGCAGGGGTAAGCCAGGGGCGGGGGTCGAGGGGGCGGACGGGGCGAGCAGAGGGGGGGGCAAGAGAGTCAAGGGTCGAGGAGAGAGAAGCGTTGAGAGCAGAGACAGCAGAGTCAGGGGAGGAGGAGGCGAAAACGGGGGGGAGAAGGGGGGAAAGATGTGCGGCAAACTCCGAGGGAGTAAGGGCCTGCATATTGCGGAAGGGGCGCATAGAGGGGGAGGCGGAGGGGGGTCGGTGGGAAAGGCTGAAGGAGCCGAGGAAGTGATCAGAACTAGGGAAGGGGTCAAAGGAGAGGTCAGTTAGAGAACAGTTTCGAGTGAAGACGAGGTCGAGGGAATGGCCGTCAGTATGAGTGGGGGAGTCGGTCCAGAGTCGGAGATTAAAGGAGGAAGCGAGAGAGAGAAAGCGGGAAACAGAGGGGGCGGAGGGCGTGTCAACGTGAATGTTGAAATCACCAAGGATAAGAGTGGGGATATCATCGGAGAGGAAGAAGGTGAGCCAGGATTCAAAGTCTGGGAGGAAAGAGGAGAGGGAACCCGGGGGGCGGTAGATGACAGCAACCCGAAGGTGTAGAGGGGAGTATAAGCCTCTAGTGGAGAAGGGGTGGTGGGGGTAGATCTGCCACCTCTGAGAAGGCCTGTGGTCACAGGACCGCTTATAAGGCCAGGCCTCCTGCAAATTCATGAGAAATATGGTCTGCCCATATGACAAATGGAGGAGTGGCAATCCTAGGTGGGAATGCATCAGAATGTAAAGCCTGCTGGAGCTGTGTGTCCACCAGCTGAGGGCTTGACAGGACCTGCTGGGCCCAACGCCCCCACTCCCTTACTTAGGTAGGACCTTCCCCCACCTTGGTGGCCCCAGTGTGCCTCCCCTTCCCCAGGCTGGTGGACAAAGCCTCCGGGAAAAAGTTGCAGCCCCAATAGCCTTGGAGGGGTCGAGGTCCATGCTGCTTGCGATGGCTCCCATCCCATGATGGGGGTGGAAGCACACACTAGCCCTTTATAGCCAGATCCATTTGTCTCGCCTCACGAGACCTCATTTGCACCCTTATGCCTGGTTGCCCCAGCAACTTAGGCCAGGCACTCCGTTTCTTCATGCCTAGTTGCCATTGCCCGTGGCTGTCAGCTGTAATTGGCTAGCAGCTGTACTGTCAACAAAACCCCTGGCCCTTGCTCCTTCCTTCGAGGGAAGCGCAACAAGTGACCCGTTAGCTGCTATTTGGGGCATGCAATGGGCTATTAGCACAGAAAATCCTGTATCTGAATCTTTGCAAGTTTGCTAAACTCATTTTAACTTTTGGTGATGCATACATAGGTCTCTGAGCCTAAGCTATTTTATAGACTTTACAGTGACTGCTGTGTTGCACATTATGCTCTTGAAACATTAACATTTGGAATACAGGTCCTGTTTCTCATGAGTCAAAGAGCTGCATATGTAACAGCACCTGTCATTTTGTTCAGTAGTACAGCTGCCTGATAAGACATTCAACCAGACCTCCAACTACGTTTTTACTGTTAAAAATGACAGGAATATTTAAGGGTACTCTTTAACTTTGCTAAAAATTGATATTTTCCTTATGCCAAAAGTAGTCAAATTGTTTCCATCTTTCACAATGTAAACCTAACTACTTCATTGAAATGATAATTTTCACAGGAAATGTCAATTTTCAGTGCAGTTTTCCAGGTTTTCATTGAAAAAAATCAAAACTCCACAAAATTTTCCTGTCATTTTTTTTGTTCAAAAAAACTTTTTAAAAATGTCATACTTTTGGCGAAAGCTATTATTATTATTTTTTTCCATTTTTCATGCAGGATTTTTTTTTGCACAGCTAGTACTAGAAAAAAATAACAAGGCTTCTGCATGACGGATCGTTAACAGTAAATTTCTCGTGTTGCACATTTATATCGATTTTGGCTTAAAGCCATAAATAAATTCTATCTATCTATCATCTATCACATTTATATATTTTATCCTTTAAGCACCTCCGAGCACATACAGAAGGACAAACGATAACATTTTTACTGTTTTACATACACCCAAATATTTTCTTTAATTTCTTTGTTCCACATCTTAATGAGTAAATTACGCAGGTTGGTCCCATGTAAGATTTTTCAGGACCCTCCATTCTGGTTTCAAGTGTTCTAAAAACACTAATTATTATTTTTTTTAAAAAGGAAATCTAATTCTGAGTTCTTTTTATTGACATCCTGCATTTTGAACCTGCATACTGCAGTCGCGGTCTTGCACTTTTCTTTGCAATTGTGATGGCTAGAAAATGGCCAGAAAATGAAAGCTGAGATTTTAATGATTTCCAGAAGCAGGTTCTTTGGAAAACACCTAAAAAATCACGAGACTGATTATTAAATTATGAGGTGGAAATCTTGAATCTAAACCTTGAGCCTGCTCTTCTTAACTAGTAGTAATGCAGAGTGTGTTTGAAAACACCATCCTTAATTCACACTTCAGTCTAATCAATTACCAGCCGTACTGCAGGTTCCAAATTATGGATAGTTAGGAAAGATTTTAATAGGGAAATTTGCTTTTAAAAACACACCCATTCTTATTGGTACTATAAGTGTGCAGACTGTGGGTCATACATGGGCACACACAAGTCTAGTCACATGTGATTTCGCTGGGGCACTATTTAAATCGGAGTACATGGTGAGGAGGAAGTGAGAGAAAATGGTATCTTTTGACTTCTGTATTAAAAAAAAATACCTAGTGACTTTCTTTGATATTAGAAAAGCCTGTGTTTGGCTTTCTTTCTGCATTGTGTTGTGTTGAGATTAGACCACGGGTTAAACAGCTGTTTCTTTGTTTGTTTTGGCTGCCTACTGAGATAGGAATCTGTTTTAATATCCTTTTTCAAGGATTTCCTCAGGAGGAAGCAATATTGTGCCTATTAAGTCAGAGATTTCCTTACAAGGTGTGTAATGTATTAGGAAGTTTTGATTTAAGTAGTCACAGGTATTGAGTACTGGCCCATAACAAAGGGTGTTTTCTGATGTGTCAGCTAGTTGCTCCGCTGCCTTTTAAAACTTACGCCCGTTTTACAGAGGCTGCAGTGCAGGGGGGTGGCATCGATGTTCACGCCGGTCCGTGTGCAGTCCGGTGGGGGGAGGGTGTAGACGGGTGCACAGTGGCACACACCGACCTCCACCCACCTCCATGCACATGTGTGGAGCAATCGCCGTTTTCGCTGGTTGCCCCGTGCGTGTATGATGAGTGGAGGTGGGTGTGTATGCGTGTTCGCAGGAGTGTGCACACACACACACATTCACCCACCGCAGATTTTACATGAGACTCACCCATGCATTGAACACCCAGATTTCTGGGTGTTCATGCATGGGTGCCACCCATGTAAAAAGGGCCTTAATTGTGCTCATTCTTCATTAAGATGTACTCCATGCTGAATGATTTTTCTACTTGACTCCCGAGTGTTCTGCATAAGCCCTGTAAAGAGGGCTGCTATATTTGACAGGAGCCAGGCTGTGCTGCCGCAAGCTCCGCAAGGAGCAAGGCAACTTTCTTTCAAGATTCGAGCTGTGCTGTCGCGACCTCTGAAAAGAGCGAGGCAACTCGTTCTTCCAGGAGCCAAGCTGCGCCGCTGTGAGCTCTGATAAGAGCGAGGCAACTCTCATTTGGGAGTTAAGCTGTGCCGCCATGAGCTCTGGAAAGAGTGAGGTAACTCTTCAAAGACTCTAAGTCATACTGTAGCAAATTTGCCAACATTACGTGTTTACGCTGTGGGGAGCTCCTATCGTTATAGGTAGCCCGCTGGTCTATGGAACTACCCACTTGATATCACTCGATGTTTGT
This sequence comes from Sphenodon punctatus, assembly GCA_003113815.1. NCBI lineage: Eukaryota > Metazoa > Chordata > Lepidosauria > Sphenodontia > Sphenodontidae > Sphenodon > Sphenodon punctatus. Next base: position 201,726 of record QEPC01001409.1, read on the forward strand.
TCATTTATTTATGTTTATCAAAGGCATTTTGCCTAGTGATTTTTATCTTGTGTTTTATTATGATTGATAATTTGGTTTTGGCATAGTGTATTTGGGCATTTTCTGTTTTTAGTATATTTCCTCTGGGATTCTATGTAAGAACTAGCTTTTCTACAATCCGTACTCTAGCCGGAATACTGTGTATTAACTAAAGGGGTGATCATTTGTTTTTCAATCAGGGTTGAATATTTCAGGTGTTTCACTGGCCTTTCTTTTCTGTCTGCCTTAATAAGATGGATCGGAAAAGAGCCTGACCGTCCCTCTCTCCCTCCTTCTCCAAAGGCCTCCCTCAGAAAAAGAGGAGATGGGATTGCTCAAGGGAAAGATGGGAGGATACAATCAGTTTGTCCAACAGATTTGACTGCTTGAATGTAGAAAAGGAAATCCATGGGGAGTTGGCAGAGATTATGGAACCGAGACCAGATTCCAATCTTTTGGGAGAACAAAGAAATTTTGCAATTGAGCAGGATGTTGATATAAATGAATTTTTGATACAGCAAACCAAGTCGATTGCAAGAACTAATGCCCATTATTTTCCACCATAACAGAAATAAGTAATTCGTTAGTTAAGGCTAGAGAGCAGTTGAAGGAAAGATTGGACCTTCACCCATATGACAACTCCAGAGAAATTGGGGATAACAGACCGGCCCATGAGTCTGGTCATGCTACTGAACATACTTATAAAGGACAGTTTAATAATAATAAATTAGCGAGTAACAGCCAAAGAAATATCATCCATACATGAACTATGGAAATTGTGCCCAACCCTGTCTCCATTAAGGTGGGGCCGGTTTATAACAACTATATTCCCTCATGGAAAAATGTTTCTGCTATTTCCTCTAATCTATCTTACCTTTTGGGTAGGGTTGTCAGTCCTAAGCATGTCAAGAAAGTGGAACGTTTCCCCTCTCGCAGTTGGGGTTATTCTTTGAAACTTCATTTTGAGTCTGCCGAATTGGTTAGGGATATTTTTCGGTCAAGGAAATCCCTTAAACAAAAGGGGATCTCCATAGATAGGGTGATCTTTTTTAAGAGTGCTACTCTCTAATACTCCAACAATTTCCGAGTGTAGCCTCTTTGCCCAACACCCTTCCGTTAGGTGTACGGAAAGCTAGTCTTAATTCTCCCCATTATAAGGAAGGTATGCAAACACTAAATCAGAATGAACCAGTAGAGACAGACCCTATTGAGGACCCAATTAAGTCCAATATAGTGAGAAAGACAACAGAAGGACCCGAGAGCACATCTCCTAGTGCTGAGTTAATTATGTTTGCTTGTAATAAGCATGATCAAGAAGTATGGAATGCTTTGTGTCCTATGGAGTTCTTGGAAGCGGGGTTACCTTATGTTTCTGGAAAGGAACAGCCACTTACTCCTCTTAATAGTACAGGTCCAGAACTAGGGACTGAGAGCTCAATTTTAGAATAACAACACCTCGTTAATGCATTTGGTGTTTTTTATTGGATAAGACGGGTACAAGAGTTATTGCGGCAATTTATCATATATTTTAAAATATTCCTGTAATTGATCAAGACTGTATAGTACAGAAGCTTGATCGATTCAGGATTATTGTACTTGCAGATGAGTTGGACTATCGGGCCTCAGAATTGATACGAGCCCCAATCCCATATAAGCCTGAACATAACCTTGAGATTTTAACAGCTGCTCGTTATTTAGATCCTGCTGAGGAAGGGAGTCCGTCTGGGAAGAAAGATATAGTAAGTGTAACAGATCCCCCAGTGACTATCCTCCAGACCAATATCGTAGAGTGTACTAACTCCCAGCAGCAGAATGAGCAGCCTAGGAAAAATCTTTCTGTTGTTGATCTGGATCACTCCCTGATAGAGATAGTGCAGAGTGCTTCCTGACATGATCTCAGTGAGGACCATCCTTGTGAAGAACTTACTGTTAAATATATCAAGGACCCAATTCAGAATACTCAGTCAGTCCAGCGTGTAATTGAAGACTTACCCAACACTATATTTCAAATTGCATCTTGGAATATTGCTGGTATTAGAAATAAGTTGATTGACAAGGAATGACTTGACTATATTGATAACTACGACTGTGTTTGTCTACAAGAAATGTGGTTGGGGCCCAGGGACATTTTAAATTTTAATATAAACGGTTCTAGGATAGAATTACATAGCGGGCAAAAACTAGGCGGGTTGGCAGTGATAGTGGCCGACTCACAGGTAGCCTTTTTCCAACTGTTTCCATCAGTCAGACCAGAATTTCAGATAGGGCTATTTAACTTCCCCAATCAGGTTCAATATATAATTTTTAATATTTATATTACCCCAGCTTCCTCCCCCCTACTACAAAGACGGCATTTGGTCTGTTTTGGAGGATGAGGTAAATTCACTTGGAGATCAATTCCTGTGAGCACATAAATTGTTAGTGGGCTATTGGAATGCCAGAACTGGGACGCGTAATGGGGAATTCGAATTGAATGAGTCTGTTAATGGAATCTTTCAGATTCCCTCGAGGCATTCTAAAGATACGTTCGTCAATTATCCAGGTCGCTTACTACTTGCTTTGATACAAACATTAGACCTAACAATTATAAATGGCAGAGTATTAGGTGATCTCCAAGGAGGGTATACCTATATAGGTTCACGGGGTCAAAGCATTGTCGATTATATGCTTATTGACACAAGTTCCTGAGAGAATGCGACTAATTTCAGTCTTGACATTAGGTCTGAGAGTGATCACATGTTGCTGGAGGTACAGCTTGTGATCGGTAGGCAGCCCCCCAGTTATGTGCATCAAGAAGATAATGTTGTAAAGTCTAAGAGGGTTAAGAGATTGGACTCTGGCTCCTTAGCAATCAGGATGTACGATCTCTGCAATTCAGGAAAGCTTAAAGAGCTTAGGTACTCCCTGTTGGAGGACAGTGTTGATATTATATTAGGCAGATATGCAGAAATTCTGAATCATCTATATGAAAATTTAATACTATGTTCCCTCCACTCCCCTCCTAAGAGAACGAATACCTGGTATGATACAGAATGTAGGACAGCCAAAAGTCAACTTATAGCCGAAAGGAAAAATTGGAGGCTTGCTCAAACCCAGCTGGTTCAGAGTCAGTATTTAGAATCAAAGAGGCAGTATAAGCAGCTCCTAAGGGCCAAAAGAGCCGCGTACAATAATAAAACTTGGGCAGCACTTGCGGTAACTTCTAGGACTGGGAATACTGGTTACTTTTGGAGAACCCTGAACCAAATAATAAAACCCAATCAAAAGGCATTGAAGATTTCCATCTCAAATGCTGTCTGGGAATATTTTTTTTGAGCTTTATATAAAGCTCAGACTTTAGGTAATGCAGATCTTGGTGTGGGGCCAGATATGTTAGATCATCACTGGGCCCTAGAAATGCATTTTACTGAGCTGGAGGTAGAAAATATGATTATGCCTCTAAAGACAAACAAGTCCCAGGGCCAGATTGCATAAACACAGAGCTTTTACAAGCTGCCCCAAAATGGTGGGCTTCAGTTCTGTGTAGAGTCTTCAGTAAAATCACTGATGAGTGTAAGATCCCAACCTCATGGGTCTCCAGTTGGATAGTCCCCATATATAAGAAAGGAGACCGTGCAGACCCAGGGGGCTATTGGCCAATTAGTCTTTTGTCTGTTGTTGGGAAGCTGTATGCTGCCAAAGTACTACAGACCTTCCAGCATTGTGCAGGCTTTAAGGAATTAATCCCAGTGGAACAATTTGGTTTTATAGAGAAGCGATCCACAACGGATTGTTGCTTCATTGTAATGCACGTAATCTCAAAATATACTAAGATAAAGAAAGGCAAACTTTATTTAGCCTTCATGGACTTTACCAAAGCGTTCGATTCTGTCCCTCGGAACAGGCTCTGGGCTAAACTGAAACTTATGGGCATCAATAATAAACTACTTGTTCTTTTGATTCAACTTCATGACAGCAACATAGCAAGAGTTAAAACTGGTTCAGGTAACGTAGTGAGTGCCTCAATTCCCATCAAGAGGTCCGTCCGGGGTGCGTATTAGCCCCCCCACATTTCAATCTAGCTGTAGCAGGTTTGGTGGATTTTATAAAAGAGTTTAACCCCCACCCTCCTAAAATTAATTCCTATTCATTGCGTGCCCTCCAATATGTGGACAATTTGGTTCTATTTTCTCAGATGGAAAAAGGACTAAAAGATGCAATTCAAGGACTGATTACTATTCCTGCTCAAACGATCTCCAAATTAATTGTAAAAAGTTGAATATCTTGATGGTGGGAGGTAAACCTCGATCCACCAAATGGAAGACTGCTGATTTAAGCTTTAATCTGGTAAATTCAGTCACTTATCTAGGTGTGATATTTACATCTAGAGTCATGTGGGCCTCTCATACCAAAAGGAGAGCCTCTTTGGCATCTCAGTCTGCATGCTGTCTAATCGAGGCTGCGAATGCCTCACGAGGCATATCTGTATCAACAATTCTCTGTACTTACCAAACAAAAATACCCACTATGTTAACATTTGGTTTGGAACTTATTCCCTTTCCTGACAATGGGTATTTTCAGACGTTACAAGATCACAGTCAACCACGCTCAATTCCGGGCGGTGGCTGTGATTTCGGAACGTCTGTTGGGGGAAACAGATGTTTCCCCCCAGATGTTACCACGGCATAGAATTACATTCACCACACAAGCGGCCGAAGCGGAGGGACCGGCGGCCGCCGCGTGTTGAATGTAATTCCACGCCGGGGTGAACCTTGGCATCTCGTCTGGTCGGGCGCCACGGCCCGGGATCACCGGCGGGATCCCGGGCCGTGGCGAATCTGGCCCGACACGGCAACCTCATTGGCCCCGCCGCCCGCCCGTCTCCCCGGAGGGCGGGCGGCAGGGTGCGTGGAGGGGGCGGGGCCGTGCGGCCGCACGTTGCACCATGCGGCCACGCCCCTCCCAGATTCCCCGCTGGGATCCCCCCGGCACGTCTGATACGGCGTGACAGGGTGATCCCGGCGGGGAATGAATTGGGTGATTTCGGTACGGGGCCAGCGGGCCCCGTAACGTCTGAAATCACCCATTATTATACTCGAGAGGGTACAGAATTATTTCCTACGCAGGCTGCTCAAAGTAGAAAATAGTGTCCCAGGGGCAGTTGTGAGGGCAGAAACAGGCATTCTGCCTATTGAGCATTATGGAAAAATGTCCTTGATTAGGTTTTGGTTGAAACTGTTAACTCAATCTCAGATGACATTGACAGTGCAGTGCCTTTTAGAGGAACTGGCACATGATGGAGCCAGAATATACCCTTGGGTAAACTACCTAGCTTCCTTACTTAATAAAATGGGATTTTCCTTTGCCTATTTTCAGGGGAAATCAATTGCCCATATAAAGAAAGAAATAGATCTTAGATCAAGAGACATTGCTATTCAACAGGATCTTGGCTTAGTTAAGCAGTGGAAAGCTGCCCCGGGTTTAGGAGCAGTCAAGACAAGTTTTTCTCTTGAAACATATTTAAATACTTTGACTAGCAATATGTTAAGGAGGAATTATACCCTCCTTCGATTTCATCTGATTAAGACGGCTGTTATGGAAGGGAGATTTACTGGAGTACCTTATCAGTTACGACTTTGTACCTGTTCCTTACAGGAGATTGAATCAGTCAAACACCTTACTCTAAGATGCCAATATTACTCTAATCTCAGACATATTTGGATAACCTCATTATTAGAGGGGCTAAGGATGGCAAAAGAGGAGTAGGTATTTAAGTTTCTTATTCAGCTTTCAGTGCTAGAGGAACTGATGACGGTAGCAATGTATGTCAGACTGATCATTAAAAGAAGAACTCTCACATTTGCTAATTAAAGATTATCGACTCATGATTAATCATAAGTCTACCGATGATTCAGGCAAGGATTTAGGCTGCTAATCCTGCTTATGGATATAACTTACTTCATAATGGAACATTGAGACTTATCTAACTTTGTATTTTGGTCATTTTTGATTTGCTGTATTTTTTATTTTAACTCAATATTTTGATTATCGGTTGTATGTAGTAGTATTTATTCAATATTCCTTAATTCAAATGTAGACATGTATATATTTTTGTTGTACATGTTTATTTTACATTTTGGGCCATGGCAAAAGCTAGTGCTGACAATAAATTTGATTTGATTTACTTGACTCCCACTGAAATTTCTAAATCCGTAATGTTTTCATGGATCAGGCCCCAAAACATGATGTTTGCATTTATACTTCCATAGGACACCATGTAAGCTAACCAGCTTTTGCCAAACTTTAACAACTAAGTTAAAATGCAAGGATGAGAAAGGGTGTTTTTAAACAAGCAGGGCGGTGGGGGTGTCCCTGGCCACTGAATGGGCACTGTTGTGTTGACTAGTCACAAGTATTGAGTACTGGCCCATAACAAAAGGTGTTTCCACTCAGGTGGAGCGCGTGGGGAGGGATTCAAACCAGCTGCTCCCAGTGTGGTTACCCCGGCCACAGAGGCAAAACTCCCTCTGCCACAATCATGGGAGAGGGGGAAGCATGCTGGGCTGGTCTTTTCGATTGACATGTTCCCGGCGTGAGTACTGGGGAATCTGTGCTCCCCAGTCCTCCTGGCCAGTTCTTGTGACTTGCAAAGGCTGTGTCTCCCGCCCACAGTGCCTACGAGCGGGAGACCAATCTGTTGGCATGGGTGGCCTTCCCAGTCCATACAGGCAGGGGCTCCATGGCTGCCATTTGCCATGGATTTCCCAGCAGTGCTCTGTGTTTAGCCATGAGTGAGTGCTCGGTGGCTCACAGGAGTGCGCATCCTGCTGCCCCACCTTCAGATGGGCGGTGGGCTCCATGGCTCCTGGGTGGCCATGCAGGGTTGCATCTTGTCTAAAAACACTCAAAGTTACCCTTAATTGTGTCTTATTTAACACATCCCTTAAGGGCAACTTTTATTGTAACTTATTGATTATTGTAGACAGTGAAACTATATACTCTTTCTTCTTTTAGTTACTTTAATTTGTATACTTGCTTTGATAGAATTGATAATGGAAATCTCTATGCTTGTTCAAATAGAAGCTTCACTCCTGTGCTGGCATTTTGACAGTACAATTTGGTAACTCCAGCTTGGTAACTTGGTAATCCTCTGGTCAATTGGTATTTGTAAGGTCTAGTATGGACCTAGCAAAAATCTGTTGAAGATGAGACACACCTTCAAATAATATTGTCCTCTACCTGCAATAATCCATGGCATTGCGACATCACTCTTGCCATGTTGGCACTAGAATAATTTGTTTCTAATTATCTCTTTCAGGCAATAGGTATTTTGCTCCAGATGATCCATTGGAGTTTAAGTCTCATCAGTGGTTTGGAGCATCTGTGAGGTCTAAAAATAATAAAATCTTGGTAAGTTTTCCTCTTTAATGGTTTTTTTTTTTTTTTTTGGGACACCATTTTGAAATACAACAATACAGAAATCTATGACAATTAAAAATTGAGAGCCAGTGTAGCCTAGTGATATATAAATGATAATAATAAAAATTAAACATAACTTTACCAACTCTCCTGATTTCTTCTGTATGAGAGATTGGTTGTTTTCTCTTTCTGGGGAATGTGTAATGTCATTCATTAACAATAGCTGAGAAGTATTTCAAAGCAATGTTTGTGGAAGAACCATCTCTTTTAATACAGGCCGCAGGTGGCGGTGGCGGTTTTCGCGCCAGTCTGTGTGCAGTGGGTGGGGGTGAGGGGTAGACTGGGGCACACCGACCTCCACCCATCGCACATGCAGAGAGCAATCGCCGTTTTTGCCAGTTGCTCCATGCATGTGCGATGGGTGGAGGTGGGGATGCATGCGTGTTCGCGGGAGCACACATGCACACTTACCCACCCACCGCATATTTTACATGAGACTCACCCATGCATGAGCACCCATATTTCTGGGTGTTTATGTGTGGGTGCCGCCTGTGTAAAAAGGGCCTTTATAAGATAGTTGCTGCAATTTTCAAGAGGACTGTGTTGAAATACAGCTACCATTTTTTGGGAAAGTCACTGGGACTTAAATTCCTAACTTGCTTAGGTGTTTTTGAAGATCCAAACCAATGCCTTTATTAAAATATAAATAAACAGTTGGCTTTAAGACACAGACCTTTTTTACATGAGACGCACCCAGTCATGCCGATGCAGGTCCACTGTGTGGGCATGAGTGTGTGCCGCCTGTGTGACTGCTGCGACCGGTGGGTGGGCGGGCGTGTGTGCGTGCGTGCATGCGCACTCCCGTAAAACACGCATGCACATCCACCTCCACCCATTGTCCACTCACAGAGCAATTGGCCAAAATGGCAATTGCTTCATGAGTGGGGATGTGGGGGCAGGGGGGATGCGCCTGTATACAACCCCCATACTGCCCACGTTGTCGTGCATGCACCTCTCCCCCCACAGTCCATTTAAAAAGGGCCATAGTTAAGGTGGATTCAAATAAAGGCCCATTTCACACGTGCCGCAGTGGGTGGGGGGATGGATGGGCAACGCGGTGGGCGGGCAGTGGGTGGGGGTGCGTTCCCATGGACCCCCACCCATCTCCACTCACGTAGCATCAGGCATTGACACCCGTTGCTCCGTGCGTGGGTGATAGGTGGCGGTGGGAGGAGCGTGCACACACCACTGCCCATACTGTTCCCTCGGGCGCCCACCCATTCCCTCCACCCGCTGCAGCGTTCCGCATAGGTGCCCCCCTCCGCACAAGTATGCGAGGAGTAGGGACCCGTGTGAAAAGGACCTTACTCAAACTTTAACACAACAGGAAATTGTATGTTAAAGTGTCTCTCTTAGACACTTTTCTTATTACAAAATAATTTAAATATAATCCTATACTTCCATATCTTTCAAAATGGAATTTATCAAAAATTAAATTTATTTTAACTTCACATGCTAATTAATTTCAACTACACCTTTTAGTTCAAACATACCACATCTATATGCACTTACTTTCTTTCTGATTTATATCTATTTCAGTAAGGTCTTATTGATGACTTAAAAGAAATTAAGATGTTGAAAACCTTTGGCCCTTTTCACATGAGAATCTGCTGTGTGAGCATTGGGGGGTGGGGCTGCCCATGTGACCACTGTGGTTGGTGGGTGAGGGTGCGTGCGTGCGTGCTTCTGCGTTTCACCCATCTCCACCCATCACCCACACACAGAACAACCGGCAACGATGGTGGTTGCTCCATGCATGGAGATGGGCGGAGGTGGGTGGAGATAGGTGTGCGCCCATGTAATGACTGCCCCCCACACCATGGCGAACACCCATCCCCCACACTGTGGCCCATTTGAAAAGGGCCTTTGATAGATGTGAATGTGTTCTATGTTATTTGTAATACATATATTCATTTTAATTTCTATATCGGCTTGTAGGGAGGCATTCGGTAGGTACTAGTCACTGTAGGAGATTGGAGTTTACATCCAGTATGGAAATTACTGTATTATACTAAGTAAACACATGTAGTAGCGAGGCCAAGAGCACCTTGCATAGTCAGCAGTGTCACATACCTTAAAATAATTAAACAACAGATAGAAAGTTATGGTGCCCACAAAAAATAGTGGATAAGATAAACCACAGTGTTCTGCTGGGCAATACTGAGTAACAGTGGCATGTATTTATCCTATATGGAACCACGAAACACACACACATACACAAAATGGCCACCATAATGAAGTGAGACAGCTGCACATCTAAAGGCTGCTCTCTTGAAATTTAAGTATCAGTTTAAAAAGAGATTTTAAAAAGGGGTGGGTGGAAACCATAAACAGGTGGTAAGGAGCTTTCAGAACCCTACCTGATTATGCTCTTGCTGCTGTTGTGAGAGACTGTGGAACCGGCAGTGGAAGGACATGCTGAGCAATAAGTCACTCAGCAGTCTCATCCGAGGTTCCATAGGCATTTACGGTGGATTGATTTGCGTGTGTGTGTGTGTGTGTGTGTGTGTGTGTGTGATGGAGTTAGATAAAGGAGGGGTGAGCAACTCTACCTGTCAAATAGAACAGGGAGGGTGCAGCCCTGCACCCATTGCATTCAGTGGGAAAAAACTATCACTATCTTTAATAGTGGAAGATGTCCTGTCAGCCTGTCTTTGCAGTGTTGACAGGAGCTCTGAGTTGTTCCATGTTTTCCCTGCTCATTGCTGGAAGCTGCTCTTTGTATCAGCCTGCTTTGGGGTGAACTTAGTAACAGGGAGGGGGGTAGTGTGCTCCTTTGTTTCTCCCCATCCCCTTCTCCTAGGGTGTACAGAACAGGAACTCGTTGGGATGATCCCCACGTATACCAGTAGGAGGCAGAATCTCAGGAATCCAACTGGTCATTCACAGAGGGGGTCCATCTCTCCCATTTACCGGTTGGAATTCTGCCTCTCACTGGATAGGAGGTAAATCTGTGTGCTCTGCACACCTAGGCAGTTCTCCTTCATTTTGGGAAAATTTTTCCATGCCCAGAAGGAACGTTTTCTTCATAAATTTTACCTACGGCTCCTAGGCTCACTCCCCACCCCAAAAACAAACAGAAAAACCGGGAGCCAGAAGGCCGACACTGTAGCGGCCCCCAGAAGCCCGTCCCAGCTTGGTGCGGAGCTCTGGGAAGGACGAGTGCGGGAAGTCCCTTTGGACGCTTCCTGCAGCATTATCACTTGTTGCCATCGGGGCTGTTCCACCTCTAACTTTGTTACCGGGCCGCCATGACCACCTGGAGTGGAACCCGCCTCCACAGCCAGGACTCAGACAGCTCTAGCGCTGGTAGTCTCCCCCTGGTGGGCCACCATAGTAGTGCAGCTCAGTCTCCTCAGCACCAGGAAATGGCGCCATTTCGTCGCTACAAGACCATGGAGCAACCGATGGAGACAGTAAGAACCCTGGTCCTCTCGCAAGTAGAACTTTTACAGCTAGAGGCCTTAAATAAAATTGTGGCTTCCCTTGATAAAATTCAAGACAGGGAGGAACGCCGAGCCCCTAAGCTCCCCTGCTCCCCCTCTAAGTGAGGGAAAGGGAAATCTAAGGCAGTGGGAAAAGGAAAGCACCCTGCCTCAAAAAGCTTTGCTCGGCCGCTCAGACCCTATGGGACCAGGTTGGATTTCCTCCTACAAGGAGACCCCAGCCCCTTGTCCCAGACAGGGACAATGAGGACGCAGAGCTTGAGGAGGGGGAAGCTAATCCCCTAGAGGCAGCTGCATTCTCCCTCCCTCCAAGGGGAGAAACCAGGATAACTCTGATAAATCAGAGGGGTGTGGAGACTCTGTGGAGTCTGGTGAAATCCCTGAGAATGAGGCTGTCCTCACTCCAGGCCCTAGTGAAAAGGACTGTGAATTCTCGGTTGCTTTCAAACCTAAGCTGTTTAAGCGAGTACATAGAATCCTTAGTGTGATGGAAAAGAGACAAAAAGGGGATCATTGAGAATTCTCAGATGACTATTCTGATTGGGAATATATCCTGAGGTCCTCCAATAAACAAAAGGGCATCCTCCTTGACAAAGCTTTTGAGAAAATCATTAAGGCTGAATGGCAACAACCTGCCAAAGCACTAAGACTGAACAAAACTCAAGAATCTTGATATGCCTTCTCTAAGTCCAAGGCATCAGTCTTTGCCATCCCCCAAATTGATGCGACTGCTGCCTCTCTGGCAAGAAAGTCAGTTTTCCCCTCTGAGGGTGATGTTTACCTGAAAGACCCCGCAGATAGGGGCGTAGAATCTGGGTTAAGAACGAATTTCGAAACAGTGTCAGCAGTGCTTTGAATGTCCCTGGCCTCTTCCTATTGTGCCAGGGCAATACTTAAATGGTTCAAGTTGGAATAAAGTCCTGAAGCATCAGAGAAAGTAACCCAAGAGTTGTCAGCAATTATTACCATGGCAATTAGGGATGTGCGAACACTGGGGGGTTCGAGGTTCGGGCCATTCGGGGTTAGGCCGAACCCGAAACTGTTCGGTTCGGCCCGTTCCGACAGAGGGGGGGCAGTTTTCCCTCCCCCCTCCAGGCTGCGCAAGTGGAAGGGGCGCCGGGGAGCACCTCCCCCGTCCACCCTGCCCAGCCTCGTTTTTTTTTTTTTAACCCCCCCACCCGAGGGATCACCCTCCCTGGTGGTGCCGGGACTCCGGTTGTGGGTCCAGTGGCAGGTCCAGAGGCGGCGGCGATCTGGAGCGCTTCAGGACGTTACTAGGCCTTCCGGGTCAAACCAGAAGGCCTAGTAGCAGCCTGAAGTGCTCCGGAGCGCCGCCGCCACTGGACCCGCCACCGCTGCTGTTGCTTCCACCAGACCCGGGGCTGGAGCCCCGGCACCACCAGGCAGGTCGGGCTCCGGGTCCAGCAGCAGCACCAGCAACGACAACGGGTCCGGCGGTGGAAGTGCTCTGGAGTGCTTCAGACCGCTACTAGGCCTTCCGGTTTGAGCCGGAAGGCCTAGTAGCAGCCTGAAGCACTCCTGAGCGCCGCTGCCTCCTGACCCGCCGCTGGACCCGGGACTGGAGCCCTGGCACCACCAGGTAGGGCGATCCCTGGGGTGGTTTTTAAAAAAAAAATGACGAGGCTGGGCAGGGTGGGGGGTGATCCCCGGCGCCCCTTCCACCTGCACAGCCTGGAGGGGGGAGGGAAAACCGGGTTCCTCCCTGCCCCCCGCCCCCACCCGAACCGGTTCGGAACCCAAACTTTGTTCGGCCGGTTCAAGCAGGGGGTGGTTCAGATTTGGGGTTTTCGTGAACGGTCCGAACACCCCGCGTTTGGTCCAAACCCCGAACTTCCGAACCGCGTTCACACATCCCTAATGGCACACATCCCTTCATTTATAACTACGGCCACTACAGACACAGTAGCATGGGCAGCAAGGGCACTAGCAGCGAACGTGTCCTCACGTCGCAGACTTTGGCTAAGGTCATGGCGTGAGGACCCCCATTCTAAGAACCTTCTAGTTGCTGGCCCATATCAGGGAGAGAAGTTATTTGGGGTGGCACTGGATAAAATCTTAGAAGATGCTGGAGATAAGGATAAGAAAGTTTCCTTACACCAATTCAATCCAGCCAGATATTTTCACTCCTCTAACAAAACTTTTTTGTTTAACACATTCTCAAAAAAGCAATCCTCGTCCTTTCCATTCTGGGGAGGAGGGTACAGAGGAAGAGGATCCAGATCAAACAGATACAGTTCAGGATCCAGGCCAGCAAAAGCAGGCTTCACTACCCAACAAGGAAAGCAGGATGCCTGACTATCACGCCTAACATTTGGAGGTAACGCACAAGGGTGGGGGGGCGACTTTCCCTTTTTGCGCATTTGTGGCCACACATGACAACAGATGCGTGGGTCCTGGAGACAGTCACCAGCGGATACACAATAGCGTTCTCCAAACCTCCTCGAGGTCTCTATTGTGTCTCCGCCACATCTCACAACAAACAAAAACATCTAGCCATGCAAGCCAAAATAAAAAGGCTGGTGGCAATGGGGGCCATTGAGGTGGTACTGGAGTAGGAACGAGGCCAGGGTCTCTATTCCATTTTATTTTTGGTGCCAAAGAAAAACGTGGAGTGGAGAGCTGCATAAGATTTAAAAACTAAACAAATTCATAAAAGTTCAGAAGTTCAGAAAAGGGACCCTGGTCTTGATTTGTCAAGCCATAGAGGAACACGAGTGGCTAGCTTCCCTCAGCTTACGGGATGCTTACCTCCACATCCCCATTCTCTCTGCCCACCATCGCTGGCTCCATTTTCAGTACAGCAACTCACTTTGGCAATTTTGAGCCCTCCCATTCGGCCTAGCAATGGCACCCCTAACCTTTACCAAAGTCCTGGTACCCGTTGTCACCCATTTACGTCTGCAGGGAACCCTCATACATCCCTACCTGGACAATATACTTATTAGTACCCCATCCAGACTAGCCACCACCATAACAGTTGAACGGACACCACAGACCCTACAACACTTGGGGTTTCTAGTGAACCTAGACAAAAGTCAGCTATCCCCCTCCGAGACTATAGAGCATCTGGGAGTCTTGATAGACACGGAATCTGACAGGAGTTTTCTCCCCATCTAACGTCAATCCAAAATCAGGGACCTAATCTCCAAGATTCTATCTCTTCAGAGCGTTCCACTTCACATGCTTGCCAGGCTACAGGGTTTCATGGTTTCATGGTCTCCTATACAACACCTAGCATGGGCACGACTCCATCTCCACCCATTACAGCAGGCACTGTTCCCTGGCAATACCAAATATGGAGAAGACCCAGGTAGTCCTTTCCCTGGACCCCAAAGCCGAGCAATCTCTCAAATGGTGGATGAACCCTCACAGGTTCAAATCCGGGGTCCCTCTTTCAGAACCCCCAAAGCTGGTGATCACCATGGATGCCAGCCTCTATGGATGGGGAGCCCATATGAAAGATCAGTACGCTGGGGCACCTGGTCAGCGAAAGAAAAAGAGCACTGTATCAGTTGGCTGGAGCTCAGGGCAATACACCTAGCCCTACGCCACTTTGCCCCTCTAATATTCAGGTCCCATGTACTTATTTGCATGGACAATTCCACAGCACTGGCATATGTGCGGAATCAGGGAGGCTGCAAGTCTCCAGCCCTCAATAGGGAGGCCAGATACATGCTCCTGTGGGCAGAACAAAACCTTCTCTCCCTCTCAGCCCTTCACATCAAGGGAATCAAGAATCAAACAGCAGACTTGCTCAGCCACCGGGATCTCGATCCAGGGGAATGGGCCCTATCTCAAGAAGTCTTTATGCTAATAGAGCGGAGGTTCAGTGTTCCCAACCTACATTTGTTCGCATCATCAGAGAACACCAAGTGCCATTTTTTTTACTCAAGAA
>QEPC01001409.1:224477-246768 GCA_003113815.1 Sphenodon punctatus
TTTTTTTTTTTAAACCATCCTAAAATATTTATGTGGCTTTTTGCTCTTTGGACAGGAAGTGAAAAATGTGTTGTGTTTCACAGCGTGATGCACAAGCTACGTAGCATCAGTGTTACCCCTTAGTGCTGTGAGTGACTCCCATGCTCTTTGCTTGTGTGATCCTAGTTTGAGACTTCAGTATAATTCTATGACAGCACAAAGTTGTGCGAAGTATATGAAACAGCAGTGGGGGGACTGCAATCCTATCTGCTGATAGTGCCATGTAAGATCTTCACCCAGACTGCCAACATGAGTCTCATTGAAGTGAATGGGACTTATATCGGTGGCACTAGCATTGGCGCTAAGGGTGAAAACAAACAAGCCTATAGCCCCTACTCAGGTATGTGTCTACATGCCTGAGTGTTTACTAGGTGGTTGCCAGATGTTTGCCACTACCCATGGCATCGACTGGAGAATACTGAGCCCACCATGTAGGTTAATGGGAGCTAATGTGCGCCCACGTGGCTGCCTTCCATCTATTAGGATGTACACAGCCTTTATGTGTGTACACGTGGGTGAAGCACCAAGGAGCAATCCAAGGAGCGAGCACTTTCTCCTTTACTTTCACTTTTGTCATGCTCCAAAAAGAAAGAAAGACACAGCAGGGACAACTGTGGACGGCTACAGTTTACTGCAGAGTTTACTGCATCTGTGAGTCGCGGGGTGGAATCGGAATGTGCCTCCTGTCTGTTTATTAGGGTTGCCATGCTAAACCGTATGAGTGGGGGTTGCACAGACTGAACATGGACTCCAGTGGGCTGTTGTCTCATTTGTTAAACACCCTAAGCCTGGCACTTCACTTTTATGATTTAAAACTTCTGCTTTTCTTAAACAGATATCTTTTAAATTTAACACAATTAATATGAAGTTCTCATTTACTTCTATTAGGTCTAGAAGGGGTCATAAGCTACTATGTAATTTTGGTATCTAATCAAATCAAAAGTTTATTTATTATATAATAACCAGGCGTAGCCAGAGCCCATACATACATAACAGATGTTTAGAAAACTTCAACTATATATCCAGTCTTGTTTATCATATCATCAGACACACCTTGGATAGCATTTACAACTTACTTTCAAATAGGAGAAGAAGGGAAAAGAAAAAAGAAATCCAACTTCATAACTCTCCTATTCTAAGGACTAAATAACTTAAAATTCAGAAATTGTCCACAAATTATAAACAAGTTTAATACAAAATTTGCTACAGCTTGCGAGACTTCAGGGAATTGATCAGCCAATAAAATTATTGCAAGTTCTGAAGTTGATCTTTCTGGATATCTAATCAATATCGGGTCCAAGTATTTGGTTCTAATCTTATGATAAAGCTGGCATTCAGTTAGAATGTGACTCACGGTTTCAACCTGCTGAAAATCAAAAGGGCAAGGTCGATCTACAAAAGGTATCCCTGCGCGGCATCCCTCCAGCACCTTGGAGGAAAATACATTTAGCCGAGCCAAAAGAAATTTTCCCCACAGTGCTGGGTACAGATCATTGTTCTGCCAGTACCCAGCAACCTGCCAAGCCTCAGGGAATATCTCTAGGTAAATCCCTAAAAAGGGTGAGGTCTTACTTTTAGCTATGTCCTCCTGTCGGGCAGTATCTTCTATCCTTCTACGTATTTCCAGTTTTTCCGCCAAAGATCCCTTACTCTGCAAATATGCTGCTGAAAAACCCAGTTTTGATATCCATTCCCCCATTGTATGAGGCCATACGGATTCAAATATATCCTTAGCAAAAAAAGGAAATAACCCTGAATAAGGGAATACTTCCACACGTAACCAAAGTGCTAGGGCATACTCTAGTACTCTCATGCTCCATCTGAGTTGTCCCATCTCTATCCTAATAGCAGCTGAGGCCATTCTCACAGGCAATTGGAGAAGTTTCCTCAAAAATATCAATTGGATTTTATCCAAATTAAACGGCCGAACAACTGCCTATATTGATGCCCCATAGAACAGTTGAGAGGCAACCTTTATATTGAAGACCTTTAAGGCCATAGTTTCCCTTCTGACACCCTTTCTAGCAAAATAGTTCAGAATGGCGACACCCTCCAGTGGCTTAATTTAAGGCTGATTTTGCCTGTGCTTCCCAGCTACTTGATTTACTAAAAGTGATACCAAGATATTTGTAGTAATCAAATATTGCTTTAGTCTGTGATAACATTACTGTGTCATCTGTATACAGAAGTACCCCAACAGCCTGATCTGCCAATCTAGGTGGAAAAAATCCTGAAGAAGAGACCTTGGGAATTAGATCATTTAGGAAGAAGTTGAATAAACTCGGAGCCAGTGTGCAACCCTGCCTCACTCCAATGCGGCAAGGGATTTCGCTTGTTAACTGTCCATTGTTATTTGTCTTGAGGCCAATCACAGTGGGTGATTTCAGACGTGATGGGGCGGCTTTGGCCCCATCACGGAATCACCCTTTTGATTCCCCACCGGAATCGAACCGTCACGGCCAGCAGATGTGCTGGCTGATCCCGGCGGGGAATCTGGGGGTGGGGGCTACACGGCGCAACGTGCGGCCACACAGCCCCCCCGCCACACTCCCAAGGTCGCCCGCCCTCCAGGAGACGGGTGGGCGCCACGGCCAAACCGGCCACGGTCGCCGCCCGCCCCCCAGGGTATTGACCATGGCCCAGAATTGATGGCGAGTATGGCTGCCGATTCCGGGCCATGGTCAGAGGCCAGACAAGACGTTACCATGCTCAACCACGGTGAATCCCACCGTGGTTGAGCATGGTAACATCACATCAAAAAGTGATTCCTGCCGGGTGTTCACCCCCGGTGGCAATCACTTTGACCACACTTTTGGAGATGGTCCCTGAACCATCCTCGAAAGTGTGGTTATTTTGATTCCCACCGGAGGTTCATTGTGGTGAACATCTGGCAGGCATCAAACAGACGTTACGGGACCATTCCCCACCACAGGGGATTGTCTGTGGTTGAGCGTGATCTTGTAACGTCTGAAAATATCCATTGTTAGAATGAAGAACCATCATAAGGTATAAAAGTCTGCGATCAATCTGTCATGCTATATTAGAGCAGACTGTTTTCCACTAAGTTTGCCTATTGCCCCAGGAATTAATCACTTTTTGAGTCTTCCTACGAAAATACCGCCCCCCCCCCAAAAAAAAACAACCAACAACCTATGGCGTGATACAACTACAGTAGGGTTACCATTCTCCATCATGAAGTTCATTTGGTGGCACGTGCCGGTGACACATGCCGAAGGGACATGTCCAAAGGGACCTGCACTTTGGACGTGCCCCTTCTGCGGGGCCCTGAGGTGGAGGTGGAGGGGGTATTGATCAGGAGAGGGGGTATGAATATGCTGCTGGTGAAGTTGGAAAGAACATCTCTCCCCGGTGAGAGTGGGGAGGAGATGGAGGAGATATTGACCTTCCTTGGTGGCAGCAGGGGAGGAAGGAAAAGGATATCTGTAGCCTTCTCCTGGGTGGGAGTAGGGAGCGGCGTCAGTGGTTGTGAGTTGTACCAGCAGTATATGGGAAAGGGTATTAAGTATGTTGTATTGTATTTTCAGGTTAAATTGTAGCCTAGGGATTGTATTATTTTTTATTGTATTTGAGATTGGGGTGGCTCTGTGTAGGTATTGTACCTCAAGCATAATGTATAAGGGATATGGGGGATGGATGAACGTTCTGTGAGTATTGATATATTGTACTGTATAATGAATCTTGTGAGCCGCCTTGAGCCAATGTTATTGGGAGCGGGATATAAATAAATCATGATAATGATGATGATGATGATGCTTTGTCTCTCTTTCCATAGCAATTATTGATGCTGATGGACAGGGGTTTTGTCAAGGAGGATTCAGTATTGACTTTACAAAGGTACAGTGTTCCAATGATGTGTCTCTTTTTTCCGATAGTGTACATAAAGAAAGATATATTACAAGCTAATTGTATGACTTTAGAAACCAATTATCTGAAGGACTTAAAACAATATCTTTAGTAGGGCTTTGTTCTAAATATATCTCTGTTGCCTTTAATTTATGCCTATAGACGTAATCATATGCGATAGTGAAATGATTCATTCACTTCAGAATGCAAAAGAGTGGGGGTGGGAGTGTGTAGGTGGGGGGGGAAAGGAGACTTAATCTAAACCAGATAAGTCTATTTGCTTTAGCTTTGTTAAAGCTTAACATTCTACAAGATAACCTTTTTTTATAATCCCCTGTTTTCTTCTTTAATTGTCTTGCTTTATACGCCTTTTTATATCTAAAATCATAATTTAAAATGTATTGTCAAGTACATATTTGAGTCATAGCAGTGATGGTAACTTTAAAGTGCAAGAGATCTCCAGGTTCTCAGAATTACCATCTTGTTATGGGTTTTTTTTTTGTTTTCAAACTTTCTTTATTTGATAAATTGTAATAAAGAGCAATGTTCTCTCCAACTTGTTTTCCCATTGTGTGGGATTAATTTATATATGTGTATGTTTCAGACCTATGTATTCACATGCACAGAATTGCCTCTACCTCTTATTATGCCTATTTTGATTTGTGTACATTTAAAATAGCCCATAACCTAACATTACTATTATTATTTATATAGCACCAGCAAAGTACCTGACACTGTACAATCCACAGTCAGAGACAGGTCCCTACTCCTAAGGGGCTTACAGTCTGAGAGACAAGGGAGGGGGATACTAGGGAGAGGTAAATATCAGGAAAGACAAGAGTACATTCATGAGGTTGAGAAGTTGCAGGCTCTCATGCTTCGCTTAGTTACAGGGAATTAAGTTCTGAGTGAGGGGTAAAGGTGGATGCAGTATCACTCATAACATTGAGGCTAAGCTGAAAATCCGCCAGTTCATTTGGAAAATAAACTGAAATAAATCACCTAGACACATAGCATCAACTTACATAAGGCAGATTTGAACCCTTGACTTTCAGGCCTCCAATTTCAAAGCTCTACCACTTGAGTTACATGCAAGGCCAGTGCTACCATAGAGGAAACACAGGCAGCTGCCTAGGACAGCAACTTGAAGAGGGCGGCAAAAACGACAGCCACTGCTGGTAACAGCCACTCTGTGGCTGAATTGGGGTTGGGAGAGGCTGGGGGAGCTGGGGACATCTACCGTGGCAAAAATGTGCACCATTCTTAATTACAGGAGCAACTGTTGGCTTCTTTATCATTCATCCAATAGAGGACTCCACTCTTTAACTGCTCACTAAGCTAAAGAGTTGTTTGTTAGCAGTGCATCTCTATGGTGTAATTCTGGTTCTACTTCTCACTGTTCCTGGCTGTATCTTTGTTACTTCATTCGTAAAATGAGGTATCAACAGTTTACCATCTAGAACATATACTTGGTTGAAAGCAAAAGAGGTCAGGTGTATAGGAACAATTGGTGGAAGTGAGATTCAGACTCGTGTTCTTATGTATCCCAGCTCTGAGAACACCCTTCAAGAGTACTGGATTTTGGGCCTGAGGGCTCTTTCTCTTTGGCATGGCAGTCTCCAACAGAATGGGAGATCCGTCACATAGCTACACACACTAGGGGGATGACTAATAAAACACTTTTATTATTTTTCCCTAGGGAGACCGAGTACTGCTTGGAGGACCTGGAAGTTTTTACTGGCAAGGTGAGGCATACCATTAAGGTGATTTTTTTTGTTTAAGAAAAAGCAAGGCTGATTCTATGGTCCCATTGTCGGAGTGGCAAGTGGGTATTTTGGGGCTGCTGGACAGAGATAGAAATGTGCAGCCCCATGATTGTCACTTCCACTGCTTAACATTGGATAACTTTGTGCATATTTTGGCTTTCCTGACAATAACCGGGAGGCTTCTTGAAAATGGAATGTCCCTTTTGCCCCTCTGGTAGCAACAGACCTGGCAAAAAGTGATGACTTCTGATTTTTCTCAACCTACCCACAAATGAATGAGGAGACTATTTCCCCTGTAAACCCCTTCACCTCACTCCAAATGAAAACCTACTGAGGCAATTTTTAAACAAGCAGCGCATGCTCATGGGATGACATCACATGACTTTTCAAACATCACATGACATCATCACATGACATCACATTACCACGGGCGTCTTTTAGATGAGGCTTCTCGTGCATTATCACTGCTTGTGCATTCTTTTAATACCGCAGATTAAATACCTTGATATTGAGGTATTTAATCAGCGGTATTAAAAGAATGCATGAGTGGCAATAACGCACAAGAAGTCTCATCTAAAAGCCGCCCGTGGTAATTTTAAAATTCACATGATGTCATCCCATGAGCATGTGCCGCTCGTTTAAAAGTGGCCTGAGTCTTTGCAGCAGCCTTAGTAAAATAAAAATACAGAAAGAATGTCACTTCTTCCTCTTTAATTAACTTTATATGTGTGTGTGGCAGAGTTGAGCCACAGTGGGCCCTTTAAGAGACTCAGTGTCAGATAGTTGAGGCATGAACAGAGGTGCAAGCACCCTATCGGAAGCAGGTCAATGCCTAATTGAGAGCGCACCTGGGAAGGCCATGGTAAGAACCAGCCCTAGGAGAATAAAGACTGAGAGGAGCTCAGTGCTGGGGGGAGATTGTAACCAGGGAGGGCTGACGGAGAGAGCCTTCCTGGAGTAAAAGGTAGCATCCAGAGGGATACTGACTGCAAGGGCTCTTGTGGGGTCAGGGGAGCCTGACCCAGAGATAGTGGGGCTGCTGAGAGCAGCTGGAACAGTGATTGAGAGACACTGTATGTATGCTGAGACCAAAGGTGGAGATATCTGGCCACTTTTACACAAGGCGCAAAAGAAGCGCCTCAGGGAAAAGTTGTGCCTCAGGGAAAAGTTGTGCCTCAGGGAAAAGTTGCACGGGGGGTGTTTGTTTATACATCCCCCTTGCTACCAGAAGTGACGTGCTGCCCGTTCTCAGCAGTGGTGGTGGCTGGAGATGCAAAGTTTTGAAGAGGTGCGTTCCGAAAGCCTCACTTTGCAGGCTTTCAGAACACACCTCTTCAAAGCCCCGCGTCTCCAGCCGCCACCGCTGCCAAGAACATGCGGCACGTCGCTTCCACTAGCATGGGGAGCATGTAAACAGTCCCCGTGCAGCTTGCTTCTTGAATGCAGGGCTCCGGAGGCGTTTCTAAGCGTCTCGTATAAAAGTGGCCTTAGAGACTAAATAAAGAGACTTTTGAGCTGATAACCTGGAGACGTTGGCCACTTTTAGATGAGCGGGTCGCAGTGGTGCGACCCGCTCTCACGATTTTTCAAAATCCCGCAAGGCAGGATTAGACGTGACGAGGGATGCGATCATGCACATTCAAGGCAGTCATGTATTGTTTACTGACTGCGAACTAAATACCTCACACATAGAGGTAAAGAGCATCTAAAAGTGGCCATTGAGTTATTGGGCCCTGATCCTGCAAGACGTATGCTTAGCAAGCCCCACCCTGCTACAATATGGTTCATAATATAAAAAGTGTGCGTGTTACTAAAGAAAAAAAAAACCCAGGTAAGATTGCTCCATTGTGCATTCTGTTCACCTATCCAAGACTTTTAAACACCAAGTTCATAATGAAGGAAGAGTTCTTCACTGTACCTTTGTCACGGAGTCATCAAAGTTTTCACTATTAGACACTGGGACCCACTCGTCTGCTATTCATAGTTGCATTCATCTGCCTTGCACTTTAACGCAAAGCCTTAACATCGCAACATACGACTAGTAGCGCTATAGAAATGATTAATAGTAGCAATAGTAACATCAACCTACTACTTCTCTCAAGAACATTTCACAAACCCTTTAATAACTTGCCACAGACAGTAGGCCTCTCAACTGGCTATTGAGCATTAACTATTAATTGTAAGCCGCCCCGAGCTGCCAGAGGCAGGAGGGGGTGGGATAGAAATGATTATATATATTAAATAAATAAATACTACTGCCACATCCAACAGGGAGAAATTTCTAAGCTCTCTCTGCCCATGTTGTGTTTTTAAATATTGTTGCTTCTAACTAGTGTAGATCCTGAACACGCTAGCATGATGGAAAATGTAACTATTGCTATTCCTCAAATGGTTTTTGTAGCCAGGTAGCAGCCCAGTCCCTGTAGGGGGTGCTGGTGTGGCAACTTGGAGAATTAGCTTTGGGTTCCCAGTACATGCAATGCCCAGTCTCCTGTTCCTGGGGACTTTATATATACGCATATATGCCTGAGCCTATTCCTTATCCAGATCAAAGGGCTGCTCGTGGGGAATTAGCCTAAGCCTAACACCCATTCAGCCAGGCCCGAGCCAGTCTGAGCCAGTCTGATTAGGCCGGACTAGGTCTCCAGTCACCCCTCGTTAGCCAGCCTGTTCCACCAAAGTTCTTCCAGGCTCCCCACCTTGGTGGAATTCAAAGCCTTTGTGCAGTTCTGCACATTATACGCTCTTCTGGGCATATAAAAGGACAGTCCCCACCTGGAGGGTCCCTCCAGGAGTAATTCAGCATCCTTGCTGGTTCCTTGTGTGTGGCTTATCTGCCTGGGCCAAAACCTGTGTAGCCCAGTCGTAGGCTGACTCCATCAATTGCTTCCTTCCATGCTCCTCACTCTGGCCTCCTCTCTCAAACTCAGGACATGTCTTTTTATTCCCACAAATCCTTATGGCTTCTGAGGCTAATTGGCTGTTGGTGCCATCCATCATGGTTGGCACCTACTCGCCTCAGCACTAATTTGTGGTGTGGTCCTTTGCCATTATATGCACCTGCACTTTTTCTTCTGGGCGCTATCACATCCCTGTTACACTTTTAAATAAAAAAATATTAATTAATTATTATTTTAAAATTGTATTTATTCATATTAAATAAAAATATTAATTTTATTGATCCGCTTCAACCCTGGAAAAACGGTCAGCTCTTGCAAGCACCCACCTCAAATATTGGTCATAGAAGAAACCTGGATAGAAGTAAATAGGGAGGGAAAGCATTGTTGTTATATATCATGATTTTGGGGGTTTAAAAAAACAAACAAAAAAACAATCCCTAAATTATTTAACTATTTCATCCAGTTCTTTTAAGCTAATTTCTGAAGCAGGAAAATAATCCTGAAAAGTATCAGTTAGTTATCCAGATATTGCCTAAATATAGAGCACATCCCCTGGAATGGCATGACAAATACGCACTACACCCAGACAGCTTTGTTTGGACTTTAAAATGTAGCTGTTTCTTGAAGTGAGAGGAAAATACAGTCAAGTCACCATCTAGTGGTTGCAGAATTGAATGTGAAGAAGACAGTAATACACTTCTTTTCAACCCACCGCCTACCAAAGGAGGAGATAATGCTAAACATTCACTGACATAAGATTATGCTTGTCCTGAGTATGTGAGAAGACTACATATATACATCTGGGGTACTACTGTCTTCATTGGGATGGTTCCTATGTCTGAAGTGTCTTTCTAGGACCTGACAATAATATTTTATATTTATTTTGATATAGTGCCTCCCTGCCATAGCACTTGAAGCACTTTATATATAACAGTTAAACATAACTTTTAATCCTCACAATAACCTTGTGAGGTAGTTTAGACTGAGAAAATATTGTGACTGGCCCAAAGTCACCCAGTGACTAAGACAAGACTAGAACCGGACCTAGTCTGGCTAAGGCAAGACTAGAATCGGGCTGTCTCCTGGTCCAAGTACTGCACGTTTAGCCATTACACCACACTGACTGTCTTTAAATAAAAATATAAACCTACATCTTTATTTAAACTCCCATTGGCTAATGTTCGCATTACTGAATGGAGATATTTCTTAAGCATAGTGACAGAGCTATTACTTTATAATCTAAAAATTCCCTGACTAAGACCAGTTTTACACAGTACTGGGGAGGCAGGGAAACTTCCATGATGGCGATCTTGTCTCTGTTCTCACAGGAATTAGCACATGTGGAAATGCGCTATTCCACTTTTATCTCGCGAGAACACACATAATTGTAATAGCTACATTCGGTGACCCACCCAATCATGCACAAGTGTTCTTGTGGGATAAAAGCAGAATAGTGCATTCCTATGTGCACTAATTCCCATGAAAATACAGCCATCATAAAAGTTTCCCCACCTCCCAGGTAACATGTGAAAGTAGCCTAAGTCACAGTCCTTACAGCAAGGTCCCCAGAGAAATTATATCTGTTGTTTAATGTATATTTTTTCCACCAGGTCAACTCATTTCTGATCAGGTGACCGAGATTGTGTCTAAGTATAACTCCAGAATCTACACCACCAAGTATGATGACCAGTTAGCAACCCGGTCAGCTAGTGCTGCTTTTGATGACAGCTACTTGGGTATGTGGTTTGAAATTAAAACAGTACTGATAAGTGCTAGTTAACTGGCAGCCAAATTTGTTGGACTTGATCTTGTACCCACTCAAGTCAGAGAGGATTATTTTTTCTTGCAATGATTTGAGTAGGTACTTTACCATAGGAAAACGAGTAAAACTAAGGCTGCCTGCCCACATCACACAATTTTGTTATTTTCTATCCTGTGTGAGATTTGTAATGTGTGCATTCACCTTTTCTCATTGGACAGGGAAATGTGGTGCATGAGATGTGGTGAATTTATGTGAACAGCGGTGAGGCGGCTCCCTGGTCTGCCCTGGGACCAACCACTGCAGCAGCCACTCCTTGGGTTGGCGAGGAGGGTTGTTCATGTGTGCAGCCCACAATAAGCTGTTTGGCAGGCAGGGTGTATGCACCAAACAGCTGATCGGGGAGTGGGGGCTGGAGGAGCATGCTCACACTGACCCCACTAGGGGTCCTGGAGAAGTTCTAGCCATCCCTCCCTCCCCATCATCTGTTCGGCAAGGCTGGGTGAGCATGGGTGCCCAATCCACCAATTTTGTTTCGGGACGGGATTCAGGCACAAAACAGATGTACAGGCCCCTGTAAGCCTGGATTGGTCTGGTTGGGCAGGTGTTGGCCTGGGCTACGTCTCTGAGCTCCTCTGGAGAACGCGTCCTGTAGTAGCTGCCCGCCTGCCCCAGGACATATGTGGGCCCAACATCTGGCAGCAACAGAACAAATATGCAGGTGACTCCCAGGCCAGCGTGGGCCAACGCAGTCTACTGTCATGTCTGTTTTCACCCTCTGAGTTTAGCTGAAAGATATGCTTCAATATGGGTATGGTATGGACAGCACCTACACCCCATTTACATCTGGACTCTAATACATAAACCTGGGCCATATCTTTGTTCTGTAAATTCACATTTGAATTTAGCCATTCCAATATCAGATTGGTAGACACCCCCGCCCTGTAGCAAATTTGAAGCTTGGATGTAGATATTTTATTTGAAATTGGTGTGCCTCATGTAAATTTTAATTAACTCTATTTTGTTTGTTACTATGGCCAATCACTGGATATGTTATTGCTAGGTCTGGGAAGGAACAGTGGGATATAGGGAAAGTGATAAGAAAAATAAGAACAGAAATAATAAACTTCTTGTAGTGCTTTACCTTTTATGTTCTTGTCATTTGACTAGGTTATTCAGTGACTGTGGGAGACTTCAATGGTGATGGTATAGAAGGTATGGACCTTACTAGTATTTTTTTTTTAAGTGGTCAGAGTCTAATGTGTGAAAAATACAATTTGGTCTTTCAATAGGAAGTAGGTTTGAGGTAACATTTGAACTCTCCACCATGATAATGAGTGTGATTTTATTCCTGATGTTGTTCCATTTAGACCATTAATAATAATAATAATAATAATAATAATAATTAATAATTTATTGCTTGGCCATTGGCCTTAGCATACACATAACACTAAAAAAAATTAAAAATGGACAGACATGCAATATATAAAAACATACATTAGAATAAAAATAAACAATAAAAACCCTAAAAGGAAGATTAACAGTGATCAAAATACAAGCAAAGGACTGAAAACCAGGCCCAGCATATAAATTACCCTAGAGTATTTTCAGTCTTATTAGCCTGGGCCAGAAATATGGCCACTAGTGCTGTTGTACATTGGTATCCTCCAGGAGGATTCGATGATAATCCCTGGCAGATCTTCCAGGAAAAGATTTGAGCAGTGGGCAAATTAGTCTATCCCTTATATCCTCATAAAACCTGCAAAAAAGCAGTATATGATTCACAGTTTCTATGTCTCCCAAACCACAGGGGCAAATCTGCTCCTGAAATAGTATAGATCCATATTGCCCCTCTGAAACTGTTGAAACAAGAACATTCATACAGGCTCGAAAGAACAGGATCCTGTGATTTTTAACTAATAAAGTGTCCAAGTATTGCACAGAGGAACATTTTGATGGAAGTAGGGCTGGATAAGAGGAAATAAACAGCATCATATTTAATTGTCCAATATCAGTCTGTCTATCCAAGTTGAGCAACCTTATCTTTAGTTCAGCCTTAGCCTTGAGGTATTCCTTAACAGTGACATTTGGAGCAGAAAAGCCCAAGTGATTCAGTTTTTGATCAATTTGTCTCAGTCAAAGGTTAGGACTAATATTACTAGCCACAAGCGATAGCAAGCCTGGAGGGTTTAAAAGGAACAGACAAAGCCAAAATTCGACAACTGAGCACCAAACGAAGGTGGATAATGAATTTCTACCAACTTCCAACCTCAACACAACATTGGGAACCCCTGCTGGTGCAGCCAAAAAGGTTCTAATAAACTTTGACTCGACCACCTCCACTTCATCACATTTCCCAATGGCCCACAATTGGGCACTGTACAGGAGTTGGGCAACCAATTTAGCCACAAAAACACGAATGGCTGGTGTAACTAAGTTACTTCCACTACTTCTGAAAAAGCACAACACGGCTCTAGCGCTTTTATTAGCCTTGCTGATCTAGCGTGAATTGACCAGGTACCCAAGGATTGGTACACAATCCCTAAGTATCTGTACCTTGCTCAATTTGCGTGCTCAACTTGCTCAATTTCATTACCGTCTAATTCTCACTTATAATGAACCAATCATTTGGAGAATATCAGAATTTTAGTTTTAGCACAGTTAATAGTCATTTTTTCTCTAGAACAATATCTAGCAAAATCCCAAAGCATTCTCCTCATTCCAACCCTAGACTGAGACATAAGAGGTGCATCAACTGCATAAAGTAGGCAAGCTAAATGTTTGGTGCCAACTTGGCCCGATGATTTTCAAGAGATGCAACTGCTGGAATCAGATCATTAATGTAAAAATTAAACAAAGCAGGGGCCAGAATGCACCCTTGATGAACCCCAGAATCGATCTTTATTGGGTCTGATAAGTGTCCCCTAGTGTCTAGTCTGATGCGCATAATATAAAGAGAACGCATCAAAAACAACAGTCGCCTGTCAATACTTCTGCCACAGCCTCTCGCGGGACACAAAATCAAACGCAGACTTCAAGTCCACGAAAGCCACATAGAGCTTAGCATGATTGGGTAAGTGCTTGTTTACCAAATGGGATAAAACAAAACAATGATCCTTCTTATTCATCATAGAGCACTTTCTCCTTTTCCAACCAGTTCTCCAACTTTCTTAAAAGATGTTTAGCATACAACTTGCCGCTGTTGTCGAGAGGACTGATAGGCTTATAAGTACCCCAGATCACATTTAGGGCCCTTCTTATAAATGGGAACTACTATGGCCATCTTTCAGACATCTGGAAACTTCCCAGAATGGTCAATATGGGTGAACAAAGCAGCCAGCAGAGGTGCCCACCAATTTAGATGAGATTTAAGTAATTCAGTGGGCACAAAATCTTCCCTAGGGGCTTTCCCAGTTTTGAGATGTACACTTAATCTTCAATATCAAATGGGGATCCAGTCAGGAAGATCGGCCTCAGGAGACGTTTTACCCAAGGCTGATGGGATACTAGCAATCAAAGACCCATAATAACATTCCCAGGCAGTCTTAGGAATGCAGCAGGATGAAACATGCTTATGCTGAGAGAACATACCATTAACTGCATGCCAGAAATCGGCACTGTCATTTTTACTAGCAAATATGGCCAATTTGTCCCATAAAGCTTTGCAGTAAATCATTTTCTTAGCCCGAAGCAATTCCCTTACTGCTTTTTAAGGATATAAAATGAAGAGGGAATCTTATTCAGACCAGCCTTTCTATAGGTGGAATACACCTCATGCAATTAACGTTTCATAGCCAGGCAGCCTAATCAAACCAGTTACTAACCTGGTTTAGCAGAATATGGGAAGTGCTCTTTGAATTAGAAAGATAAGGTTTAATGTTAGAAAGGAGATTCTTATATAAGGACAAAATTTCTTCAACAGAAGTAGACTTTAAGCAGTCCTCACGGAGTTGCAAACAAGCTGAAGACAATAGAACATTTGTCAGTCTCGAATGCACAGCCTCAGACCATGAAAGTGATATAATGCCTCATCATTCCTACCCAATCTTTCATGATGTGCCGATGCACTTCTAGGCCCCACAGCTCCTGTGGATAAGAGTGTTCTAACAAGGAAATCCTTGTCTCAAATGGAAATAAAAGCTGGAGAACCAGTGACTGATGGTCACTAGATGGTTGTTAATCCACAAACAATTCATGAACCATAGACACCATCAAAGGAGACTCTGCTACGCTACCCTCCCGCCCCCTCGAGGATAAGAACGTTAATTCACCTTGAGAATCCCCAGGATGACAACCATTGAGAATAGACAGATTCAACCTGAAGATACGTTTCACCAAAGAAACCCCGGCAAGGTTCAGTCTCCTGTCCTTAGAACATCTTGATGGAGTAGGAGAAAACTCTTCATCCAGCTTCAGTTTGCCAAAGTGATATAATGCCTCATCATTCCTACCCAATCTTGTGTTAAAGTCCCCAGCAAGGATAAAATGAGCCAGGGAAAACTGTGACTCTAAGGGCCTTTTCACATGGGTGCACACACACACCCCCAGCAGACATGGGGGTTAGGGGCTGTGCGAAAAGGGCCTTAGTCAGATAACATTCTAGATGCTGCAACATGTCTGCTTCATAGCCCCTTGATATGGGGGCAGGGGGGAATATAAACAGAGATCACCACACAAGTTAGAGCTGGGTAAACCAAACAAAATGAAGCAGCTATAGGAGGGCAGTCAGGGAGAGGGATAACCTCTAAGGCCAAAGATGTAGAAACTAGACAAGTAAGACCTCCGCTTAATCTACCTTTGGTATTCAGTGAAATGGCTTTGGAGCAGCGAGAAGTATATGCACTAAGCTCGACTGGGTCCGCCATCCAAGTTTCTTGCAATAGGATTATGTCAACATTTTTTATATATTGCATTACGGAACTGTCCTCTAATTTAGCCCTCCACCACGCAATATTCGAGGAACACATAGAAAGGAAAGGATTGCTTTGGGCCACTGATTCTCAGTCTCCAATTAGATCCGGGCTAGCAGCCCTATTAGGCAGAGAGCCAGGCTCATTATCCAATGATCAACAGCAAGAATTATTTGTAATCATTCTAACTGTAGCACCATCACTACAACTGAAAGTCCCCCCACAAGAAGGTAAGACAGCCACTTCTTGTGGAGCATGTATATCAGCATTAAAAGTAGAAAATAGCTCTATTCAACCCCAACCCACCTGAGGATGAATCTGCCAAGTTCTGTGCATTGGTCACATCACCCCTTTCCTGAGGTTCCAGAAATCTCATCCTGGTCCAATACTTGGGATCATGGTCTGGGGAGAATGTCACGACCATTGATGTCACAAAGAATTAGTTTGGTCTTGTATCCCTATAAAGAACTGAAAGGGATATGATGGTAATTGCATATCAGAAAAGTAACAAAAATTAGAGTTATTTATTTATTTAAATTTATTATCCTGCCCTGTCCTTAGGGCTTGAGATGGATTACAACACACAAAATCCCCAAATTGTGGGACAGCCCATGAGAATGCCTCTCTGCGTGCTCTTGCTGTGTGCTGTGGTATTATATTTGTGGTTAGAATTCTAGGGCTGGAAGGGTCATCTGGTTCATCATTTTGCACCAGTGCAGGATTCCCTGTACCTAGCCGATGAACCGTGAACAAAGATATTTATTTATTTATCCAACATTTATACACCACCTCTCCTGCTTATGCAGCTCGAGGCGGCTTACAAAAATTAAAACAATAAAAAACACAAGATGTAAAATACATACCACAAATAAAAGGGATGGCATAAAAATATAGAAAAAGACCTCACCCTCCCTAACCCACACCATCCCACCCTGCCTTCACCCATCTCCCTCACCAAAGGCCTGGTGGAACAGCCAGGTCTTGCACTGGCGCCAAACCGAGGCAAGGTCCAGGGCCACCCGGCCCCTGCCAGAAGGGATTCCACAGCCTAGGCGCAGCCACCGAGAACTCCTGCTCCATTGTAGCCCCCTGGATCACCTGGGTGACATCGAGAAGGGTGCTCCTGGCAGACCACAGGGGTTGATTCAGGGCACGGAGAGAGAGGCGATCCTGCAGATATGAGGGGCCTAGACTGTTTAGGCCTTTAGTGTTTAGTACTAACACCTTTAATCGGGCCCGGAACACTATAGGCAACCAGTGCAAAGCACAGAGCACTGGTGTAATGTGTTCACAGCAACCTATTCCAGTAAAGAGATGGGCCACTGCATTCTGCACTAGGTGCAGTTTCCAGTCCATCACTAGGGGTAGCCCCATGTAGAGTGCATTAGAATAGTCCAGTCTTGAGGTGATGAAGGCATGGATGACAGTAGTTCGGTTGGAGTCTGAGACATACAGCCAAAGCCGCCGCACCAGATGTAACTGGTGAAAAGCACTCCTCGCCACAGCTCCCACCTGAAGGTCCAGGCAGAGCTGCGTATCGAGGATTACCCCCAGACTTCGAATCTGGGAGAGCAGTGGGGGACGAACCCCATCAGTGATGGGGGACGTCTCACCAACATCACCTCCATCTTGTCAGGATTCAGTCTCAGTCAGCTCGCCCTCATCCAGTCCCCCACAGCCACCAGACATCAGGTAAGCACCTAGACTGCTGGGTAGATATAGAGCCTATAATAAAAATCTGCCACAAGTGGAGATCTGGAGTGACCAGAGCATGCCATTGCCTAAAACTGTTGTCTTGGCACATAAAACTGTTTATCTCTTGCTGTCCAGACCATTGAGAGTACCAATGATGATCTAGTTGTCTTCTCTTATCATTTCAGATTTTGTGTCTGGTGTCCCAAGAGCAGCAAGAACTCAGGGCATGGTAGGAAGCTTAAAAAGTAACTTGAAAAAAATAATGCTGAATTGTATCATTAAAATATCCCATGATACATTTTTATCTCTCATTTATTTTTTCCTGCACAGGTATCTATTTACAATGGAAAAAATATGGCTTCCTTGTATAACTTTACTGGAGAGCAGGTATGTCCTTGTATCTTCTGATGCTACTTAGAAATTCAAACTTAGCAGAGAAATGCATGAAAACGTGCTCACTGGAGTTGTACTCGTTTTGTTGTGCCTTGCAGTCCATATTGGGAATTAAAGAAACAGGCTAGACCTCTGAGTAGGAGGCAAGAGGGACTGAAGACATGAGCACTTTTTGTTGTTATGGAAACAAGTTTTCTGAGAGAGTAGGGAAGAAAAATGAAAAAGCTACTGTGAGAAACCTAGATCCTTTGAAGTCTGTGTAGTGCAGATATTTTTACTGGGTGACACTAACATCTAAAAGTCCTCATTGAAGTATTTGGATCAAATGTACAACTTCTCTTTTTATTCTTTTTACCCAGATGGCTGCGTATTTTGGGTATTCTGTGGCTGCCACTGATATTAATGGGGATAAGTAAGTTTTAGTTTTTTAACCCTTTCTGGAAGGAAGTTGTCTCTGTCTGTTTAAAACCTTTCTAGAACAAAACAAAACAATTCTATAAAGAGCATTCCTCACTTACTTAACTCCCTTCTTTGCTGGCTGGTTCCGTTAGAATCGTCGCACGACGTAGAAGCATAGAAGTCCAACCCTTGCCCTGAGGCAGGATACCCTGTACGTAGTGTGTCTCTGACGGATACCTGTCCAGTCTTTTCTTAAAAACTGCCATGGGAGGAGATTGCACAGCCTCCCTAAGCAGCTTGTTCCACTGTTGAACTGTTCTAACGGTTTTATAAAGTTTTTCCTAATATCTAACTTACAAACCTACTTTCTTATAATTTGAAACCCATTTCTTCTTGTCCTGACCTCAGTGACAATGGGAGGCAAATGTCCTCCATCTTTTTATGGCATTTTTGTGGATATTTGAAAACTGTCAACATGCTGTATCTTTAATATTCAACGTAACTATTTGCTACAACATGATTTCATGTACTTTGTGAAGAACATATAAACACACATAGATTCTGGTATGTGTATGCTTTGCTCTTGAGTAAATGCTTTCACTTAAGAAATGAAGGCAAGGCATTCATAAAATATTCATCCTAGCAATCATTTTTCAATTCTGAGTAGCCACGAGTGATGGGAATATATGAAATTGAATCTGCAGTTTCCCTGGGTGGTTAAATGATTGTATTTTATTACACAGCTACACAGATCTGCTTATTGGAGCCCCACTGTTTATGGACCGTGGTTCTGATGGCAAACTTCAAGAACTGGGTCAGGTGTCCATTTGTCTTCAACAAGCCACTGGAGGTTTTCAGATCACCAAGCTGAATGGGTTTGAGCTCTTTGCGAGATTCAGCAGCTCTATTGCACCTCTGGGGGATCTTGACCAGGATGGCTTCAATGGTAGGACGTTGTTTCATGAACTATTGAGTCCACAGCATAAAACAGGATGTAAGTTCAGTCTAAAAACAGTCTAGTCAGTGCATTCTAACCCCAAAGTAAGTTGAATACTAAGTTCTCCTCTCTCTTTGATGCATATGTGCTACTTCCCAAAAAGCTAATGAGCATCCAAGACTGAAGCCGCTTTTAAACGAGGCGCTGAAAAGCGCCTCCTGAGCCCTGTGTTGAGAGAAAAGCCACACGGGGAGTGTTTACATGCTCCCCGCGCTGCTGGAAGTGACATGCTCCCTGTTGTCGGCAGCAGCGGCAGCTGGAGATGCGGTGCTTTGAAGAGGCGTGTTCTGAAAGCCTCACTTTTCAGGCTTTCAGCCGTATGTCAGCCTGAAAACAGATGTGAAGCCCACTGTGGCCTGCTTTGGCCCGGTTGTGCGGGCCTTAGCCTGGGCTGTGATCTTGGAGTTTTCCGAGGTCACAGCATGGGCCGATGCGGCCCAGGGCAATTCCAGGCCAATATCTGGAGGTGCCTACACACACATGGAGATGAGGTCCGGGACAAAGCGGGCCACAGCATGCTGTTGTTAGTGGGGAAGGGACCTGCCACTCACCCACGCACTTTCACTCAGACCTAGCGTACCCAAGCTTTGACCAGTGGTGAACTGGAATAAATGCCTGTCAGGATAGTATGTGGGCCTGTGTAGTCTTGTAGAGACTAGGCCCCTATCATCATAGGATGCAGAGCAAGGTGGAAGGCCAAAGCCTATTGGTTTCCCTAGTAAATCCCACTCACATACGTCCAAGCAGGGAGGGGGGTACAGGGAAGGCAGTGCAGCTTGGTGCAGGGAGAGAGGCGGGAGTCCTAGGGTCACAAGGGAGGAAGATGGGGGGACACACACTCTGGAAGGGGAAAGGAGCCCCTTGGGGGGGGGGCACCCAGGTGCTCACCCACCACCCGCCTTCCACGCCTCACTCGTATACCTCAAGGGAAGGGAAAAGCCCAGGACCCAGTCACAGCAATACACACCCACATAATAGCACAAGCACAAGGGAAATATACACACTAGTTCAATACAATCACAAGGCACGCAGTAAACACAAGCAAAGGAACACTTATCTCTCAGGCGGGGGCCAGCTTCTCACTCTGATTACCGGCGCTGTCTGAGGCTCAGCGCTGGCCTTTTATCCTTGAAACCCCGCCTCCTGATGTGCCCTGAGCCGTGCGGAACGCCGCAATGGCCCATTCCCTGACCCCTCACGCTTGGCACTGCACCTGGAAGTGCAGGCGCGCTGCTGACAGATGAACCAGTTGCTGTAGCAACTGGTAATACAGGCAGCTCTGGGGGATTTGTGGCCGGCAGCACTGCGGGGGCAGTTGGAGCGGCTTCGGGGAGGGGGCCTGAGGCGCCGTGGGCACCGTCCCCTGACAGCTGTTACCACATCTGTTTTTACCTAATGCCTTTTCACAGAGATCTGCTACTTTAGGAATGTTTGGTTGAAATACATTCCATTTGAGACTGGTGTGAGACCATAATTTGTGTTGCTGTGGGGTCCACAGAGATACTCAAAATATGAAGGGGAATCCTTATGCCACTTAAAACAACAGTGCTATTTTGAGGGTTATAATAATCATAATTTAAAAGTTAGCTTTGTTATGAAGCTTTGTTTGTGCAAATATGCATGAGGAGCTTGAAAACCTATCATTGTACAATACCTTATAAGCTTTTTAATATTTAAACAAAGCCATTCCATAGCAACAGCATTCTTCAGATCAGCATGAAAGGTGTCAATTTCCAACTTAACACATATTTTTCCAAAGCTCAGACTTCAGAGTAATGTATTCTCTAATGCAGATGTTCACAAATTGTAAATTGGGCACCTATGGATGAAATTTTAATTTTGACTCCTATGCTTTGCATAACTGGGGTCATGTAATTTATGTATTATGTGAATTGTTATGGAGGGGTATGGTGGGTGCATGGCCTGCCTGTGGGTTGGTGGGACAGCTGCTTGGGTATGGGTTCTTCACCCGGGTAAAAGGCCCTTTTCACACAAGACGCCCCCACCCATCTCCACACAGTTTTGCTGCGTAGAGATGGGTGGAGGCGCCTGTGTGAATGCCACAGGGGATGGAATGCCCTTGGGAATGGACGCACACCCACCTCCACCCACCGTGGCTGCACACCCATTCTCCCACCCACTGCTGTCTGTTTAAAAAGGGCCAAAGACAGAAGAGCAAGTTGAGGGTAGGGATTCTCGTGTGAGAGGAATGGGAGTGGGTGGGGGGTTGGGAATGGGTTTTATAAGTACCAAACTTGTATTTTATAAATATGGCCCTTTTCAAATGGGTCCGAGAGGAGCCATGGTGTGGGGCAGGTGGTGGGGATGGGTGTCACATGTCACACGGATGCACACCCATCTCCACCCACCTCCACCGATCTTCATACATGGAGGCGCCTCCATTTTTGTCCACTGTCTCTGAGCGTGGGAGCTTCGGTGGAGATGGATGGAGCGCTGGAGCACACATGCTCCCCCCAGCTATCACATGGATGTCGCCCCCCAGCCCACCCAGTCGCACATGTTGGGGGGGGGGCTTCTTGAGTGAAACGGGCCTATGTTGTAAGCCATATAGATTGCATGGGATATAAATCTAAAGATGATGATGATGATTCTATTGCAAGTCTCAAAATGAGGTCTCGCAGGCAAAAAAGTTTGGGAACCCCTGCTGCAATTAATCTGTTTCGTTTTTTGTTTATTGTTCACCAGTGTTCCCAGACCCTTGAACCTTACAAGATTCAGCACAAGTGTATTAATTAAAACTCTGCCCATAGTGTGTTCTCAAGTCCTTTCTCAGGCTTGGTGTGGTATCTTGATTCCATTAGGTTGGTTTAAATGTACTGGAGCTGCTAAACAATGTTTAATTCTCCGGAGGAGCAACATTGCATAAATGAGGCAGACAGGCAGTTTCACTTGATCTGATGGTTTATCTCCAGTAGTAGCTTCTTGAGGTTAGAGGAAAATTCACATCACTGGTTGTTGCTAGAATTTCATTTACTCGGATGTATGTTGAACAATCAGGCCTTTATTTGTGTATATAAATGTACATGATACATAGTTTTAAAGTATTGGTTTTGTGTTCATTCTGGAAAATACCAGCATTTGTAAGATTATATGAATTGGAGAAAAGAAATAAACATTTCATCCAAAGAAAGAAGGATTATCCACTTGATGTCAAGAACTGAAACGTTGGGTGAAAAAACCAGCCATGCACCTTAACTCCACTTTTAACACCACTTAACATTTCTTATGCATTTTGCAGGGTTGTATAGGACACCAATATAGCCCCTCAACATGCATGAGAAATACTAAAGCGGTGTTAAACCAGTGTTCAAATGGAATTACATGCATGTCTGTGTTCATCCTTAGGCCCTTTTCACACAAGACGCCCCCACCCATCTCCACACAGTTTCGCTGCATGGAGATGGGTGGAGGCGCCCGTGTGAATACCACGGGGGATGGGTGGGGGTGCGTGCGTGCTCCCGTGCTACACCCATTTCCACTCATCTCCACCCATCACCCACCCATGGAGCAATGTCCGATGCTCCATGCATGGAGGTGGATAGAGATGG
>QEPC01001409.1:263796-285869 GCA_003113815.1 Sphenodon punctatus
TTAAGAAGAGTTAGTGAAATAGCAGCCATAATAATCTCAGAACCATATTTGCAGATTTTCCAAGATAGAATAGATATTACTTTACATCCTAAATTCCTACCTAAGGTAATATAAGTAAGACAGTTGTGAGAATGTGGCCCTTTTTACATGGGCCTCTCCCACCCATGAACAAACAGATTTCTGCGTGCTCATGGGTGGGAGAGCCCCATGTGAATGATGTGATGCACGCGCCCATGGTGAGTGGGAGTGTGTGTGCGCCCACCTAACACGCATCCCCAGTCACCCCCCACTCGTCCCCATGCACGGAGCAACCGGGGGAAACGGCGGTTACTCCGTGGGTGTGGATGAACGGGCGGTGAGTGGGGATGCATGTGTGGCCGTGTGCATGCCCCACCCACCCACCCACTTGTGCGGCCACGGACCCCCCCACCCGCCGGAGCCATGTAAAATTTGACCTTTGAGGAGCCACTCGAAGAACAGAAGGTTGCTACCTTGTAAACAAAGTTCTTTGAGATGGCTCCAAACATTCTCACAACACCACACCCTTCTAGCCTCGCATGGAATTTTTTTCTTATATTCCTAGAAAGGGTTGGAAGGAACTGTCATTCAGAGGGGGTGAGTGCTTTTTATATTAGAGGAGCTTGAGACCATCATGTGGTCTATTATTTTAATGTGGTGAGTATGCACAACCCAGTTATGAGAATGTTTGGAGCCATGTCAAAGAACCTTCTTTACAAGGTAACAACTTTCTGATCACTCACATGGGGAGGAGTTGTTTGTAAACAAACAGCTTTATCTCCCAGTCCCATCCATGTTCCACTGCTACTGCTGCTGCTGGAGCACTACTAGGAGGCTGCGGCAGGTGATGGATGGGGACCGGAGCCAGGGTGAGGAGGCAGAAGAACTTACTGGGGGAGAAGCCTGCAGCCCAGCCAGGCAAGTGTGGGGCCCCAGCTGGCCATGGAGCCATGTGCAGCCGCACATGTGGCACATGCCTGGGGCCAGCCCTACCCAACCCTGCCTGTGGCCAAACAAAAAGGTCTTCTCTTCTAGAAGAGGAGCAGGCTCTCGCTTAGGCAGCTCTCCAAAGGGAGGGAGTTCCATAATGGTGGGGCAGCCACCCTGAATGCATCTCTATGTGCATTGTTGTGAAAACTTCATGGGCAGATGGCACCCACAAGAGGCCACTCCTGGCTGACCTCAGAAGCTGCAGCTGAACATAAGGGAAGAGGTGGTCTTTCAGATACTTGGGGCCCAAGCGATTTAGGGCTTTACAGGTTAAAAACTAGCACCTTGAATCATGCCCATTGCCTGGAAAGGTACAAGCAGCAAGTGCAGACTCTGGAGAACTGGTATAATGTGCTCCCGACAATCCGCCCCTGACAGAAGGCAGGCCACTGGGTTCTGCACCAGCTGAAGCTTCCAAACAGTCATCAAGGGCAGCCCCACATAGAGCACATTGCAGTAGTCTAGCCTCAAAGTTACAAAGGCATGGATGATAGTGACCAAATCTGAATCTGATAAAAAAAAAAGTTGTAGGTCTCAGGACCGCTGCCCGTAGGAGGGCTCGCCCTCAGGAGAATCCCCCTCGGCAGCGGCAGGAGCAAGCTGGGGTTCCCCCGCCCCCTTCAGGGCCACAGGCTCCGGAGTGCTCGACGCAGCCACCGAGTCGGGGCTTCAGCCGGCGGCCACGACCCTGACATCAGGCCACGCTGTGGGACTTCCCCCGCCCCTGCTGCGGCACTCAGAGCGCCTGAGAGCACGCACAGGGGCGGGGCCTGGGGCTTAAGAACCAGTGAGAGACCGGCCCCCCGTTTGAACTGTTGATTGTTGTTCTGCTGTGGAAACGCTTGGCTATAGTATTGTGTGCTTGGACCTCCCTCCCCTGGAATCCAGACGACGTCTGTGAGTGCGAAAGATTAGCTTGCCTGAGTTAAGTGTGTATTCCCTTGTTTACCCTTCCCCCTCCCTGGGCTATCATTTCCTTCCCTGCGTGAGTTCCCTTCTTCCCTTCCCCTGTGGGGCTCCCTTCCCTATTCCCCCGGCACAATACCTCACATTACCCCTTACCCTCTTCCTTACCCTCAGTGCGTGTTGTCAGGACTGTTGGGGCAGACCTTGGCTTCCCAGTATTTACCACGCCCTATGATGATAGGGGTCTGTTCTCTTTAATTAGAGGTGAAGACCCACATACTATCCTGACGGACATTCTTCGTGTAGGGCGCGTGCCCCCCTTCCTGGGAATTAGCCTTGGTAACATGTGGATCAGTGTGCTTGCTTCCCTAACTCCCCCCCACCCCGGTCACAGTAGGTAACATATACCTGCAAAATGGAGAAAATTGTTGTGACAGTTAAAAGTTAAGGTGGGTGTGTGCATGCGCATACAACTATATATAAAATAAAATGTGTGTATATTTATTTATTTAAATTTTTACCCCGCCCTTCCCAATTGGCTTGGAGCATCTATAGATACGAAGGGTGGGACTCTGGACAGAGTTTTGGTTTCGGTTACTTTCGGTTTCGGTTCTCATGTATTTTGGTTTTCGTTTCAGTATTGGTTGTATCGGATCTTTTGTATTGATTTTTGTTTCGGATTTTTAACATTGTGGTTTTCTAATGTTAAAAATCCAAAACAAAAATCAGTGCAAAAGGTCCAATTCAACCAATACCAAAAAAGAACCAAAATTTTGAATGAATCCAAAACGGCCATTATTGGGCACTTTTGGTTTTTTCCGAAACAGAAAGTCCCATCCCTAGTAGATGTAGCAAGGCTGTATTTGCTGTAGATAGCAAGGCACAGCTATAGATCGTCCCTAGAATTTTCATATATCATTCTGCTGTTAAGAAATGTGTGTTTTAAAAAATGCTTCATCAGTGGCACTTCTTTTCAGAATGACATTTGATGTGTTTCCTTATTGCCAGTAACCTTCCATTTTCTTCTTGAA
The DNA here is from genome assembly GCA_003113815.1 of Sphenodon punctatus. Classification (NCBI taxonomy): domain Eukaryota; kingdom Metazoa; phylum Chordata; class Lepidosauria; order Sphenodontia; family Sphenodontidae; genus Sphenodon; species Sphenodon punctatus. The sequence continues at coordinate 266,742 of QEPC01001409.1, forward strand.
AGTCCATTGTGCTCTCAAGCTTCAAAATGTTCTTGAAGAATACTTTACTGCTCCAGTGCTGAAAGAATGACACTTGTTTCTTGAAACATAACTTGCAAGGAAAGGGGGGAATTATTGAACCAAGTACTTACACCTACGCTTGCTCTTTTTGTGCAGTGATCAGAAGCAGATCTATATTGGGGATGACAATCCTTTAACCCTGATTGTCAGTGCCCAGAACTTAGGGGAAGGAGCCTATGAAGCTGAACTCTTTGTAACCATTCCACCCCAAGCAGACTTCATTGGTGTTGTTCGCAACAGTGAGGTAAGTCCAACTTTTTCCCCATTAATGGGATCATTGCAGGGTGTTCTATCCGTGTAGCTGTCTGTAGGTTTGGGCCTTAGCTAATGGGCAAGCCTTAAAGGATTAGTTTAGCACCTTAAAATTCAGATGTTTACTCAAGCTTCCTTGGCTCTATTACATTGGGCTGGAGGTTCCACTGGACTAAGCATCCATGCAAGCTTCCTGATAATATAGTTTGTTTCTGACAAGTCTGGAATTGCTGCTAGGAGACCCTGTCTTGAAATTAATTCTGGTTCAAGTTGGAATCAGAAAATGAAAAATAGTATGGACTCGGAAAGTAGCAGCAGCAAAACCTGCTAATATAGTGAGTCCTGAAGAGAGGCTGTGGAACTAGTCCTAGCTACTGCAAAGTAAACCTCAGTCTCTAGCTTTTGCTATAGGCCATTCCCATTAAGTTGCTTAACTTACTTAACTTTCTTGTTCATAACCCCTCCAACCCTTCACTTAGAGAAGGAGCAAACTGTTTTTAAGAAGTCAAGAATGACCAGATTGACTGGGTGAGCTAGCATTCTCTCCATAAACCTCACTGCTTCTGTCTGGCATCGGTTCAATTGGTCATGTGATGTGTATGATGACTTCGGAGCTTCCTGGCTGCATGCCCAGCTGGAACTTTAAAGCTGCATGATCCTGAATCTGGAGAGGTGTCTGTCTGGCAACAATGCACAGGCTGTGTATACCACTCTTGCTATTAATACACAAAAGTTATTCCTTCTGCGGGTCTTTTCAAATTTATATGCCACCCTTACCAACAAGTCTCAGGGTGGCTTATAGATCTAAAACCAGCTAAAAATCCCCTTAACCCCCACCCATCCCACCCAGCGCTATCCCTGTCTGCTAATGCCTGGCCAAACAAAAAGGTCTTGCATCGTTTCTGGAAAACTGAGCAGGCTCTGGCTTAGAATAAGGGGAGAGAGATGCATAATTGTGGGGCAGCCGCCAAGAACATCTCTCTGCACGCCCTTCTTGTTGAAACGATGGTACATGCAAGAGGGTGCTCCCTGCTGACCTTGGAGGCCGTGATGGGACATGAGGGAAAAGGCAGCCTTTCAGATACTTGGGGCTTAAGCTGTTTAGGGCTTTATAGGTCAAAAACAGCCCCTTGAATTGTGCTGTGAAAGCTGTTGGCAGCTGCTGCTGGAGGAGCGGAGGGAGAAGGCCTTTTTACCACCTGAAGCTGTCCCACCCCCAGCCCTCTGACCTTATAAGGCTTCCAGCCTCTGCAGGGGGAAGAAGGTGGCTGCTGCTGGGGGAGTGGAGACAGCAAGATGTTTTTTACCAGCTGGAGCTGCTCCGCACCCCATCCCTGGCCGTCTGACCCCATAAGACCTCTGGTCTCTGCAGGCGACTGCCGAAGGCTGGAGCCGAAGGCCACTTGCCATTTAACAGCTGGAGGCTGTGGTAGGCCAGGGTTAGTTTTTTGTTTGTTTTGTTTTTAAAAAAATTAATGTTTTTTAGGGGGATAGGTTATGGGGGAGTTTGGGAGGGAGAGTATGGGGTGGGAAATGATACCATTGCCCCCTGGTGGGGGTGGGGTACGGGCATGGGGGTGGGGAAAGAATGGTTGTGCCACAATCCTCCAGTGGGGGGAGGGGTGAGTACTAGCCTGGGATGCTATCTTTGGTTGCCAAATGCCTGGCCAAACAAAAAGGTCTTACATAGTTTCTGTAAAATAAGCAGGCCCGGAGGCAGGGGAGTTTCCCTACCTACCTCCCTGGCCAATTCTTCTCCTGGGATGTCAGACGCAGTAAGTGTCCACTGGCTTCTTTTGGAGCCGGTGGAAGGGGGATCTCTTCAGGAGTGGCGGAGTACCTGAGGTAGCTGCTGAACGGATAGCTGTTGTATTGGGCATGGGGCAATATGGGGGGTGGGGGAAGTCATCATGGGTACAGGAGCAGACACTTGTTCCCCTGTCCTCATTTACTCCCGACTTGGGATATTTGGGGTTGAGGTCAGTGGAGACTCTGATCCATCATTGATGTTGCTTAATGTGAGGTCAGTGGTGAATATAACAACTGCCATCCACAATCTTATTCAGGATGAGGCCACTGACCTCATATGCATTACTGAGACCTGGCTTCTGGGCCTGTGCTGTGCTAGACGTGGCTTCTGGGCCTGTGCTGGCCCAGATGGTCACAGTTGTGTTCTCGGTGCAACATCAGCCTAGGATTGGGGGCGGAGGGGGTGGAGTGGCAGTGGTCTGTAGTCTGGTCTTTCTAAGATATCTAGTGTCTGACTTACCCAACAGTGTGTGTTCATCTTGTGCTCAAGGCCCAGAATAGATTGGGGAGTCTGCTTGTGTACCAACCACCCTGCTGCACATTAGACTCCCTGACTACTTTAGCTGAGCTGGTCTCAGAGGTGTTGTTGAGAGTACCCAGACTTATTGTCTTGGGTGATTTCAACATAAACGCTGAGGCCAGACTTCCAAGGGCAGAATAGGATTTCCTGGCCACCATGACAACCATGGGTCTATCCCAGAAAATATCTGGCCTGACACATTAAGGCTGGCCACATGTTGGATTTAATGTCCTGCTCTGGCCTGGAAACAGGGGTTCCAGTTATTGGAGGTGTTGCTGTGACACCGTTGTAATGGTCCGACTATGACCTTCTGATGTCCCAGATTCCTGCCCTCCTTTGCCTCCATCGGTGTGGTGGACCAGTTGGTCTGCCCCCAGAGACTAATGGATCTAATAGGATTCCAGAATTCTCTGGAGAATATACCCACTGCCTTTGATGGCCTTTGATGGCCTCTCTGTTGATGACCTGGTCCTTTTTGTGGTGCAGTATATTGACTTGGGTGATCAACACAGTGGCACCCAGGCATCCACTCCCTCCACTGCGGCAGCATAGGTCTCACTGTTATACGGAGGACCTGAGACTGCTAAAGCAGGAGGGTAAGTGGCTAGAGCACAAGTGATGCTCAGCTAGTGCCAAAGCCGACCAAATGTGGCTTAGATCATTTTTTAAGGACTATGCTGTGTCTGTGGTGAACAAAGCTTTCTTTCCTACTGCCATAGCATCTGCAAAGTGCCATTCAGCAGAGCTCTTCCAGGTGGTGATTAGCCTGTTAAATCCTGGCTGTCTCCACCTGAAGTTAGTAATTAGTTGCCCACTGTGATGAGTTTGCCACCTACTTTGCAGATAAAGTCACTTGCATTTGGCATGACTTGGGAAATGCTAATTTGGGTGCAGAGTCAGAGTTTGGGCTGGGGAATCTCAGTTCTGTATGGTTTGCTTGGATCAGCTTCAATTAATCTTGCCCACTGATGTAGATGACGTTCTTGGAGTGGTGCGGACGACTAGTTGCGAATTAGACCATACTCGTGCTAGCTGCTGAAAGCTAACCAGGAGACTTTGGGGCTGTTGCTGGCTGGAGCTGTCATTGTCTCCCTTCAGGAGGGCAGGGTGCCTGACAGCTTCAAAACTAAGAACATAAGTACCATACTGGGTCAGACCCATGGTCCATTGAGCCCAGCATCCCGTCTCCAACCATGACAAGCTACAGTAGCTCAAGAGAAGCACAGGTCATAGAGGTATGACCCAACTCCTGCTAACTACTCCCAGTTACCTGTAGCCAGGTGTTTAAGTCCCAACTAATAATCTAACCAACGAGCAAGCTTCTAATCATCTAACCAACAAGTAAGCATTTATGTCTCCATCCTCTACTGTGGACAACCGGTCCCTGCTGGAAAAACATCCCTTGACATTGATGCCCCTGCTAGCTATCACCCTGACTCTAATCTTCCCTTTTTGGGGAATGTTATTGAACAGGTGGCCACCTTACAGCTTCAGGCACATCTCGATGCTGTTAGATTCCTGGACCTATGTCAGTCAGGATTTCATCCTGGGCATGGCACTGAGACTGCTTGTGGCCTTGGTTGACTTTCTCTACTTGGCAACTTCACCCTGTTGAATTTGTTGGATCTTTCGGTGGCCTTTGATACAGTTGATCATGGTGTGGTGTTGACACAGCTGTGGGACCTGGCAAGGGTCTATGGGACTGCTCTTGAGTGGTTCCGCTTATTTCTGTCTGGGAGAACCCAGAGGGTGGTGACCCAGACCCTTGTCACCCCCTCAGAGGCTCCCTTGTGGGGTCCCACAGGGCTCCATCTTGTCCCCACTCCTGTTCAGCGTGCATCTGTGGCCCCTGGGAGATGTGAAGCACTATGAGTTTGCTGGTGACATCCAACTTTATCTGACCCAGATAAAAAGCTCCAGCCTTGGTGCTTATCCAGTGCCTGGCTGCTGTTGGGGACTGGATGCAGGTGAGCCGATTGAAACTGAATCCAGACAAGACCAAAGTGATGATGGTTGGCCTACCTTGTGACTTGGGAGATATAGGACCCCTGTTACTGATTGTCACCCCATCTCAAAAAAGACATAGTAGCTTGAAAAGATGCAGAGAAGGGCAACAGAAATGATCTCGGGTTTGGAACAGCTTCCATATGAAGAAAGGCTTGATAGCTTAGGACTCTTCAGCTTGGAGAAGAGAAGACTGAGATGGGATATGATAGAGGTTTATAAAATCTTGAGTGGAGTGGAACTAGTAGATAGGAAATGTTTATTTACCCTCTCAAGTAGTACTAGACTTAGGGGACACTCCATGAAACTGGTGGCAGATTTAAAATAAATAAAAGGAAGTATTTTTTTTACTCAACCCATAGTTAAATTGTGGAATATGTTGTCAGAGGAGGTTGTCCGGACCAGTAGTATAGCTGCATTTAAAAAGGGTCTGGATAAGTTCTTGGAGAATAGGTCCATTAATGGCTATTAGCCAAGCAGATTACAAGATGGGAACTTCTTACTGTCAGGAGCAGGGAGTGATCAGAAAGGAATGCATTGCCCATTGTGACTGCTGATACTTCTCCCATGTGATCTAAATTGGCCACTGTTGAAGACAGGATGCTGGACTTGATGGACCATTGGTCTGACTCAGTGTGGCACTACTTATGTTCTTCTGTCTAGTCTCCTTTGGTGACTCAGGTTCACAGCCTTGGGGTGTGCTTGGATCCACTGCTGTGCTGTGCCTGGATTGCCAGGCTGCAGAGGTGGCCAGGAGCACTTTTTCATCAATTACATCTGCTGAGAAGGTTTGGCCACTGTTGTCCATATCTTCAGAACCTCAAGGCTAGATTACTGCAATGTGCACTATGTGGGGCTGCTTGATGACTAACTAGAAGCTGCAATTGGTGCAGAATGTGGCAGCCTGTCTTCTGTGAGAGGAAGATCACGGGGAACACATTACACTAGTGTTCCAGAGTCTGCACTGGTTACCAATATCTTTCTGAGCACAATTCAAGATACTTGAATTGTAGATATCTGAGCCTAATTCAGAGTGACAGGACAATCCTCTGCCATTAAAGTCAGTGGGAGTTTTGCCACGGACTTCAGTGGGTGGAGGAATACACCCTCTTATATCCTGGGAGTTGAAGTGAGCAAATCCAGGAGACGAAGAACAGTGTCTGTGCCACTCCTTCCTCCCTGGCCATGAGTAAAGAACAAAAGAAAATGAAATTGTGAGTCCTGCAGAAAAATCTCATCCTACAAAAACTACTTTGTGCTCATAGTGTGTTTTGGATTGACCTGTTAATGGTTTTGTGTCTTCCAAACAATATTTTTCTTTGATTGAATGAAGACATACTTTACTTTGATTTTGCTTCCATCTCCTGTGAATGGATACAGTGGAAGAATTTCTGAGCACCCGTTTTAGGACTGGAGGCTTCTGAACTTCCTTAATTATGTTGTGTGTCATAACGTGGTCCTCAAATTATTTTGTTGGTGCTAGGTCTGATGAAGTGAACAAGACTAAATTTTCACACAAGACACTCTCCACCCACTATACATGTTGCAGGGCTGCAGTGTTGCCCAATGGGTGCCCTGTAACCTGTATAGTGGGTGGGTGGGTAGTGGGTGGAGCAGTCTGCTCTTTTCACATTTTCTGGTGTAAAAATGCCCTGATGCTGACATGGCAGCTTAAGGATCATGCCGAGAAAGTGACACCCACCCCCACCCTACCCCCCGCTTTATTAGCTTTATCTCAAACAGTTTGGCCTCCAACATAGGGTGAAAATAGACATGATGATAACTCTGCTTTAACACCACTTTAACATTTCTTATGCATGTTGCAGGGCTGCATAGGGCACCCTATGCAGCCCTGCAACATGCATAAGAAATATTAAAGCAGAGCTAAGGTGCATGTCTGTTTTCACCCATATTTTAATTTTTTTAAGAGGCCACTAAGCAAAAAATTAACTGATGCTCCTCACGTTACAGGTTTTACAATCTGGACTGACTGGCTTTCACTGTGTCTCATGCCAGGCTCCTTAGCCGTTGTGTACAGAGATGTCTGAGGTAGAAAGGGTAGCCCCTACACACACACACACACACACACCCTTGGCCTCTGTTGCAAAAAGAAAGGAACAGCAGAGGTACCTTCAATTGATTCTGTTTCTGGGGACTTATCCACAGCCTGACTGCCCCAGTGGATACTTCATGTAGATGATGTTGCTGACCATGTCATGCATTGTGCCTTAAAAAGGCTTGTCCATCTTATAGTAAAAAATTCTAACCCCAGATACTAATGTCACTATTTTTCACAGAGGAACCATACATAACTCTCAGATATTATGCAATTGGATGGGCCAGATTCAGATGTCTTGACATTATTCACTTAATTCTCTATTCATACATTAAAATGAGTATCCAAATTGGGTGCTATGTAATTTTGAAAGTAGGACAGCATTTACCCCTTTAGTTATTATGTTGAACAGGATTTTATTTTATTTTTTCCCAAGTGATTTTATAATAGTTTATATTCAGGATGGGAAGTTTTTATTTAAACAAATGGAATGTGCTTGCAGCATTGCTCCTAGCTTTCCTACAGATGCCAAAAAGTATTGATCATTCTGCTCTTTTGAAACCATTCTCCTTTGTTTTATTTCAGGCTTTAGCAAGACTATCATGTGCGTTTAAAACCGAGAATCAAACTCGCCTGGTGGTCTGTGACCTTGGAAATCCCATGAAGGCTGGCACTAAAGTAAGGCTCAGTTAGATCGTTCTTTTGGATTGCAGAGTTCTGAAGAGAAGGGAAGATGCCTCTTTGTCTTTCTGTGTTGTCTTTGAGGAAGACCCTCTCTTCTTATAGTTGCAATCAGGTTAACGCTTAGGTCTCAGTATTTTTGTAACTAACCACAACTTACAGTAATTCAAAGAAGACATTCTGCAAATTGACTGTCAGTTGACAATTAAATTAGGGAATGAATGAATAAATAAATATAATATAATTTAATTAAACTAAAGAATATACAAAAACAGTGTTTCCAAATTCTGTTCTGGGATCTCAAATTTTGCAAGCAGGATAAATCATGGCGATTAACTTAACTGTGCAAAGTATACAGTTTTAAAAAACAAATGAGTTTCTTAAAAAAACAATACAAAGTATCTCACTCTTCTCACCAGCTGCGGCAAGGGCACCAGAACCCCAAAATATATGCTTTGCATCACTTTGCTCAGAGCATACACACCCCATTCAGGGTGTAATTCTACACTGCAGGAGGCAGTTTCTGTGAGAGTGGCATTTTGCCAAGGTCCATGAAAATGGTCACAATCACAGCAGTGCAGAATTCACAGGCCTCTGTTTACGACAATTCCTAGTACTCGTCTAGCACACTTTCATCCATAAATCTCAAAATGCTTTACCCAGAAGTGGTAACTCCCTCTCCCCCACCCTCCAGATCTAAGCATTGGAAGTGCTGATCTGTGGTCAGCAACTTACTTTAGCTCACATAGACCTTTCCTACAGTACAGGTTTAGCCAGAGCTTCAGCTTATGTATGCCTGTGAGGGATGTGCCTGCCCTCCACCCTTAGTGGGCGCCACGCTATCAGGCTAGTTCGGCCTGCTTCACTGCCCCACTCACAGTAGCCCTCGCTGTGCTGGCAGCTCTCCCCTATTCTCAAGATAGCACAACGCTGGTTTGCTCGCAGTGTAGGCTGCAAACCCCAGATGTGCTTCCCCGATGTAGTAACACACCATGCACATGTTGTCTAAGAGAAGGTTTTATCTAAAAGGATAGCTTAGGCCTATGATTCAGCTACAGAAATAACCAATAAGAAAATAAACAAAGAAAACATAAGCGATACTGTCTCACTGTTAGTCCCTGTCTCAGTCCTTACCCCTGTCTCTTATACACATCTAGATGTGTATAAGAGACAGTGCGCAGGTCACATCCAGAGGTCCCCTCAGATGGGCACAGTCTCTTGTTGACGAAGTCCTTGTCAAGGTTTCCCGACATGATGGTTGCAGCCTCTGTCTCTGACTGTTTCTAAACGAGATGCTCCCGTGGATGGACTCCCAGTGTCCACGTGTGGGAGCATCTCATTTGAATATGGAGGTGTGTGCTCCCGTGACCCATGCACCTCCATCCACCTCCACCCACCCCCCATACATGGAGTAACTGGGGAAAAGGCAGGTTGCTCCATGTGCACCCATCTGCACCCTCCCCACCCCACATGCACGGCCCACGCAGCGGCGCTCCATCCACCGCACACAGACCCGGCCCAGCCCTCACCCCCCGCCTCTCCTTAAGAGTTCTTAACTGCATGCCTTGCATTCCATGCAGGGCAAAACTCTCCAGGCTTCTCTGTTGTCTCAAAAATTACTTCCTTTATTGGTGGTGGTGATGTCCCCATCCTCTGAGTAATTACCTGCTGGCAGGGCAGGGCTGATGGCCGCTATGCACCCATTTCCCAGTACTTGAAGTGATTGCAAAAAAACATTGTGATCCACCCTGATGACCTGCAGGAAACTCCCAGATCAAGAAATGGCATGACATCAGCTGTTTTTAAATGGGCACGGCCTGAGGGGGGCAGGTCCGTGTGCACCACGTGGAGCACTGATGCACATCCACTGATGGAGGGGGTGGATTTAAACGGATTAGGATGGGTGCACACAATTACCCATGCATTGCCCACTCCTGCCCCCACATGGAGCATCCTGGATTTTTCCCTGATACTCCATGCGTGGGCATGAGTTGATGGTGCATGGGTCATGGGAGCACGTGCCCATCCACACTGCCTTCAGCCGGGAGCTCGGGTGGGTGAGGGATGGGTGGACCTGCGTGAGCACATCCCATTTAAAAATGGCCATCTTCTTTTATACAATTAGCAAATAATATGATACAGAGGCGTAAGATAACAGTAAGAGTTCACAACTGGGGCACAGATCCCACAATATCTGGAACATAACCCAGTTGGGTACTGATTCCTTCACGATGCCTCAACCCATACATAAATTAATTAGTGCTGAAACTCAAGCTTGCAAATTTATCCCTCCCTCTAAAGTATGAACTCAGGCTACCTTGACTCATCTGCCTACAACCCATGTTAAGGAAGCAGTTAGCCTATGTTTGGTAGTTCCTCTCTGCGAATGGCCGAACAGTGAACCACAAGATACTTCTTTAGTGCTCTGCAAGCTAGCATGGCTCCAAACATAGGTAGCATGAATGCAGGATTTGATCAAGACTTTGAGTTGTCATTGAATGGTGAAAGGGCACCAAATTGACAACTAAGCTTGTGATGAAATGACAAACTCAAATGATCTGAGCTAACTAAAATGATCTGAGCTAATGTTGGCTTGCTATAGCGAGTTAATGCAGACCTGGGAACTGAACCAAGTTTCCTCGGTTCTCAGCTCCATGCTGAATTTTTCAGACCTTGTTGAAGTGCATGGTGTTGGGGATTTGTGAAAATAGTCCTGGGAGAATATGATGTAAGCTGTATTATGCATCCCTGAGGCAGCACTGTGACAGCTAAACCGGAGAGGGAGAGAGAGAGCGATGGCAGACTTATGCATTGGATGAGCTGGCTAAGCTATCCACTCAGCCACTTCAGACTGGCCTCTCTTTCAGTGTTGCCCTGTGTCTTGCACAATTACATCTGAAGACACAGTATTAACTTTAAATAGCTTTTTGGTACTGACTTTTCTCAGTGTCCATTGAATCTAGCTCACTTTGTTTTGTATTGAAGCTTTTAGCCGGCCTTCGTTTCAGCGTACTTCAGCAGTCAGAGATGGACACCTCCGTGAAGTTTGATTTACAGATACGTAGGTATGGAAGTTATCTCTGTCTACCTGCCTCATACTGTACCTAGCAGTGAACAGGAGTGCCTGGTAAAAGGCTGGGTTATGAACTGAGAATTAGCAACTTTTGCTGTAAGCTAATTTCCAGCTCTTAGCCCAGTAAACAGATAAGAGTTTATTATAGATACACTTGCAATAAAGTTTAATGTTCATTTTATGTTACCTTTAAATGTAGGAAAAGATAAGAGGTTCCCTACGTGAATTCAGCTGACTTTCCTTTGGAACCCCTTTGCTGATTGTGGCATAAATGAAATACTGCTATTTAATGGCGAGGGGTGGGGGGACAGGAACATTTAGGAGTTTCGGGACATTTAGGAGACTCGGGTTCAAAACAGACATGACAGTAGCCTGCTTTAGCTCGAGACTCACCTGCTCATTTGTTTCATTGCCACCAGATGTTCGCCCATGTCCGTCTCGGGGCGGGTAGCCGGCTGTTACGGGGTGCGTCGGCTGGTGAAGCTTGCTGACACAGCCTGGGCGAAGGCCCACCCACCCAGGCTAAACTGGACTAAGGTGTGGCCTCCCGTGTGTTCAGCCTGCCGAGCCCCCCACCACAGTTCTTCTTGGAGCCAATCCTGCCGAGCAGCAGATGTCCAGGAGTCCAGTCACGCGTGGGCAGCTTCTCAGGCCGACCTGTGATTGTGGGGGGACCTGTGATGGCAGCCCACGTGCCTGGGTTACAGGAGGGAGGGCTGCTCGTGTGAACAGCCCTCCCTGCTGACCCGAAGTGTGGCAACTGCAGTGGCCCGCCCCAGGATGGACCAGGGATGTGCCTCACTGCTGTCATGTTTTATTTTAACCCTTGGTTCTGATCACTTGTATGCCAACATGTATGCAGTGATAAGAGTATGTTTGAGGTGTTAGCAGCAGCCTCTATTCTAAAAATGGTGCTATTTGAGGATGCTGCAGTCCTCCCAAAATAAATGGTATGCTTGGCTTACATTTAACCAAACGTGGGTGCTTCTAGACCTCCACAATCCTGTTCAGGTATGCATTGTTCAGTGCAGGGATAGCTCCAAATACTACTGGGAACTCCAGGTGCCCCTGTAATTAAAATAGTAAAGAATTCTATTCCTGTTGCATATGTGTATTGGGCGTATACAGAGAGAATATATTCTGTGTACTTGCTGAAGGAAACACCCCACGGCTCTCGTGGTGCAGAGTTACGCTTTGCTAATCCCAGCTTTGAGTGGAGCACTTGGTCTCTGGGGCCTGATTTTGCCATGTGCCCAGCGGCTTTGTATCCATATGCCCAATAAATGGATTATACACAGCCACAAGGGCATATTTTTCCTCATCAAAATGGATCATTTGAATAATACTTTTAAGTCCTTCGTTTCATGTTTATTGGCACAGCGGTTTAAGTACATCCTCATAAACTTGCCACAAGCTCTTTGATCTCGTGTAGCCATCAAGTTAAGTTCTTCCATTAGCCAGAATTCTGCTTCTTCTGGCCAGTGGCCCTATAACTCGCCCCCCCTCCTCCTTCGTGTGGGACACCACTGCTCCTCATTCCAGTTACTATGCCAGCACATTACCTACAGTAATGGATCTGAAGCCCTCCTGGGAAGGATAGGGAAGGTAAAAATTGCCATAAGCAGACGCCTACGCACAGAGAGAACATGTAGTAAGCCCTCCCCATGTCTGCCTGAATAGTTATGTAAATCCTCTCCACAGACAGAGCAGTGTATTGTTCTTAGGAAGCAGAAACTCTCCGCTAATACTTCTCTCCACCCCCAACAAACATAACTTAATTCTAGCCCCCACAGGATTTATACAATCAAACACAAGTGTTCAAGATCCTTGTGGTGTAGCTACCAGTGATCTCGGCATATATAATTATTATTTAGACAGCACTTTAAGTATTCAAAGTGCATTACAATCCTTATCTAATTCACCCTCACAACAACTCTGAGGTAGAGCATTATTATGTCCATTTTACAGATGAGAGACTGAGGCTGAGAGATAATGGGTGTTTACTGATGGACTCTGTGGGGGCCACCTTCGGGTTTGCTCTGGCTGCAGTGGGTTTAAACAGAGGCAGCTGCCATGGACCACAGTCCACCTGTGCAGCGCCTTCTCCCCACACCAAAGAGCTGCAGGTGCCTGCTCCACTCATAAGAACACATGTAGTGCCATACTGGGTCAGACCAATGGTCCATCAAGCCCAGCATCCTGTCTCCGACACCAACCAATCTCTTTCTCTTGGGAGAAGTACCCAACAGGTCACAATGGGCAATCCATTCCTTGTTGTTCCAGCCCCTTTGACACAGATGGGCCACCCGGGCGTGGGGCAGAGCAGGAGTGGAGCAGGTGTCCCATCTTAAAACACCCAATGATTTACCCAAGATCACCCTTGTCCACTAGGTTACACTGGCTTTCTTATAATACCCTTTATTTTATGGACTCACACGTATGAAATCTAGGCCTCAGCTTCTCTGAGCTCAAGCTTGGCGTAGTTGAGGAAGAGACACAAAGATGGCTTCAAGGCCTCTTCCTACCCCTGCCAAGCTTGGGCCTAGCTGAAGAGTGAATCAGGTCTTGGTGCATGTTAGAAAAAATTCATGGCTACTCTAACCTCTGCTGCCTAGGTAGGGGGCTTTATGCCAGCAGTGATGTCTGGAGTGCAGTTTGTTCAGGTTCAGACCCCTTTGGTCCTTTGTGTATCTGCTGTTCAGGAGACAAAAGGGGTGGCTACATCAAAATAATTGGCTTAGAGATAGAACTCATTGATCAAAAGCTTTCTCCACACCAGGTGACTTTAGGACAGATCGAAAGTCCTGTGTGCCACACCAGTGTGGCAAAGGAACATTGGTAGGTAGGGGATGGGCGTCCGGAGGGAATTACAGATCCAGATCATGGATCTAGATCTTTAGTTCCAGATTTAATTCCATATCCGTACCACAGATCTGTATCTAAATCAATAAAAAATAATAATAATTTAAATAATAATAATAATAATAACCACACGTGCAGAATGGCTGCCGGATAGTTCTGTATATGCGCAATCTTTTCTGAAATAAGAGATTACTCCAAGTCCATGATGCCCATCCTTATTGGTAGGGCTGAAGATCAGATCCTTTTTTGTTTTTAGGGTGTTATATAAGTTGAACCTAAATTCTGTATAAAACGCACAAACGTTTCTTCTTCTGCAGCTCCAACCTGTACAGCAATCTAAGCCCGATGACATCGTATCAGGTTGACCTTGCCATTTCAGCAGCTGTTGAAATTAGAGGGTGAGTGCTGATATTACTCTGGCAATTACCTTGCTTTCCTTTAAAAGTGTTAGTTATAGAGCGCATTCAGTGATGGACAATTACCATGTGTTCCCTTCACTTTTTAGGGTCTCCTCGCCTGACCACATCTTTCTCCCTATTGCAAACTGGCAACCCAAGGAGAATCCAGAGACAGAAGATGATATAGGGCCTCTAGTCCAACACATCTATGAGGTAAAGGGTTATTGTTGATTTGACATCAAGAGCTGTAGCCAGGAAATGACCAATGTTGAGGTGGGAACGGAGATGAGAAATTAGGGCTGAGGTTTCCTGTACCTCAGATGTACCCTTAGTGCTTTCTGCCATCTTCTTGCTTAATAAGAACATGGAATGTTACACTTGGTGAGTCCATCAGTGCACTAAATGTGGTATGTCACTCATAAGGAAGGCAAAAGTACCTTACAATTACCATAGGCTAATGTTCACCTGGGGTAAGTCCCTACAGGACTAGCCCCACAAAATCACTGTCTCTTTGGGGAATTTCCGCTCATTTCCTTTATTTACCACAATCCTTAGCAATTCTCCACTGTATACAATTGTCACAATACTCAAAGTCCTTTGTGGGCCAGGCACAGTCCCTCCCTGGGAGACGATGAAAGTCCCCCTGTATCACATACTGAGTTCTTCCTGCCAGGAAAGAGCGAAACTGTTCGAGAATAGTTCCAGCCACCCCAGCACAGTCCTGCAGCCAAGTCACCAACATCTCATGGTCAACCGTGTCAAAGGCAGCTGACAGATCTAATAAAATCAGCAGAATGGACCGACCCCAGTCCAACTCACGGCAAAGATCATCAACCAAGGCCACAAGTGCAGTCTCAGTGCCATAACCTGGATAAAAACCAGACTGCAAGGGATCAAGGAAACTGTTGTGATCCAAATGCCCTTGGAGATGCTGAGGCACCACCCATTCAGTAACCTTCCCTAAAAAGGGAAGGTTAGAGACTGGCCAATAACTGGCCAAGGAGTCAATGGGTGATTTCAGATGTAACGGGGCCCATTGGCCCCGTACCGAAATCACCCTAGTCATTCCCCGCCGGGCTCACGGGGTCCCGCCGGTGATCCCGGGCCGTGGTGCCCGACCAGATGTGACGCCGGGGTTCACCCCGGCATGGGATTGCATTCGACACGCGTCGGCCTCCGGTCCCCATCGCTTCGGCTGCTCACGTGTCGAATGCAATCCCCAGCCGTGGTAACATCTGGGGGGAAACATCCGTTTCCCCCAACAGACGTGACGCTATCACAGTCACCACGCGGAATTGAGCGTGGTTCACTGTGATATCATCACGTCTGAAATCACCCAATGTCAAGAGATGGCTTCTTGAGCAAAGGTCGCACCACAGCCTCCTTCAGGCACTCCGAGACCTTGCCCTCTCCAAGGGAGGCATTGACAACCCCCACCAACAATGGCCCCAACGTCTTCTGGCTGGCCTTACCTGCCAGGTTGGGCAGGGGTCAAGTTCACAAATTGTGGCTCTCACAGCCCCCAGCATCTTGATCATATCAGCAGATGACGCTGATTGAAACTGATCCCATAAAGCTGGCCAGGGTGGGGAATCCATAACCTCAGTACACCTACTGCTGAAAGTGTAGCATCGAAGCAGTGGTGAATATGAGTGATTTTATTTGCAAAAGAGTCAATAAACTATTGACTATTTTGTGTTATACTGAGACTTGCCCCAGCTGGTTTGTAGTTTCCTACCACACCCACTTGGGGCCAACCAGGTATTCTCTAACTGGCTTCTTGGCCATTTAGCCTCCTTGGGGAGTTGCTCCTTGCAAGGACTTATCCAGCCCATCTTGGGGCCATCTGTTACACCAAGTTATCATTTCCATCAAATTCAAATGCTGGTGTTTGCTGTAAAATCTCTGGGCCTTTTGAAATCCCAAAAAATAACTTGGCAACTTGCTAATAAGCAGTAGGCTACTAATCACCAATGTAAATTAGTCAGGACACTTTCTAGTTCTATGATCACAGAGTCATTATTACAAAATCTTTGATATGAATATTAAATTATTTTTAAAATTGTTTTAAGAGCTATTGAAGATTTCATCTATGTTCATTTGTCTTCATAAAGAGCATACACATAATTTTATGTCAGGAAAGTATGAAGATGAAAGAGACAGCATAGTATGCTAAATTTTACTTATTTGGGGCATATTTTTGAATCTTGGAGGAGCCCTATCAAGTTAGGGAATATATTAAAGTTTTGAAAGCTTTTGATTTAGTATATTTTAATAAGTTTTGCACATATATATGTTTTTATGTTATATATTTTGTGTATAATATGTGATGCATGTATGGACTGATTGCAATGCCCAAATCGGCCCCACAATAAAGGATTTATAATAATGTCAGGAAAGCTGTCTGTGTGGCAATAATGCACCATATTGTACAGCCTGTGTGATGCTGAAGATTCTATGAAGAAATGATGTTTAGCATGTGGGGGTGGTATGACATGCTTACATAACATATAGACCACTTTGGCTGAGAAATGGAAGGTATCATTGATTTTATACAGCATATCGTATAGTTGAAAATGGATTTTTTAAAGACAGAAAAAAAAATGTCTCTATTAATTTTGTTCGAAAGAACCAAGTAACTTCAACTGTAAACTTAGATTCCTGGACGATTAAGTGTAGTGTCTTAAGTAATGATGTTGATAGTTTTTCTGTACTGACAGATTTTTTTTTTATAGATTGTCTTTGAAACTGGTTGTGTTCATTGGGTATAATAGCCCCAACAGGGACATCAGCACAAAAAGGAGAACAGACTTTCACAGTCATTAATTTTTTTTCCTTACTAGCTCAGAAACAGTGGTCCAAGTGCCTTCAGCAAGGTGATGCTCAATCTTCAGTGGCCTTACAAGTATAACAATAGCACCCTGTTGTATATTGTCCAATATGAAATTGACGGGCCCATGAACTGCACTTCTGATATGGAGATCAATCCACTGAAAATTAAGGTAAACCAGGATTACCTTAATATTGTGTCTGTATATTGAGCAATTTTTCTTCTCTGTCTCCTCTCAAGCTTAAGTAATAAAATCTTAGAAAAAAAAGATCCTCTAACACCCACTGGCTATAAATTACTTTAGCTTCAGTGACTTCAATAAAGCTGTGTTGAATTGCATCACCTGAAATGCTGGTCCTCCTTCTCCATTCTTTGTTTATTTCTTTTCTTTGTGTTATCCACAGCCTTACTCTTTGTATAACTTGACTCCAGCTGGAAGTATGAAGAGATCACAAGCAGCTTGTGATCTCCAAGGTCAGATCTAATACCTCGGGTCTTACCTTGGATCTTTCACTTTAACCCCCATGGCAGATTAGTCATCACACGAACAATAGAATCTTGCCTAACCCAGATTGAGCCCATGGCATTCCAGACATTGCTGTTATTGATGTCATGTTTTATTTGCAGCTTAGGGTGAAACAATGAATGGTGTATTTACTACTACTTTTGAGTTTAGGGTCTCGTCCTTTTTCACTACAGTTCAATAGAAATGTGCCATAAATGTATGCATAGTTTGAAAAGCAAAGCATAACCAAACCTCCTCCAGGCTCTAAAAAAACAAACACAAAGGAAGACCAAATATGAAATGATCCTTTGAATAGACTGTGGGGAGAGGATTTGTAAGAAACAAAATTTTGAGTGATTGCAGAAGCATATCAGTTTTATGGAAGGATAAGATATACTGAGTGTTAGTACAGATTATATGCATACGTTCCCATCAATCTCCGATAGTATTCTTCTAATGGAACTGGCTGATAAGCAGTATGTGCAGATAAAAGGCAAAAGGCTAACTTGAGAGAGATCTCAGTCAGAGCACTGTGGGATCTGTGTTCTTGTTAAAATCCCCATTAATGATATGGGAGAGGAAGAAAGCATAGTGGTATTGTAAGCCTTGTGAAGAAAGAGACAGAGGGATCTAGAGATGTAGAAAAAAGGACAGACAAAAGACGTTCTGTTCTGCTGCATGTGCCAACAGCTTCCTGAATGGAAGGTATATCAAGCCACATGTGCTGATTTGTCCTTCCTGGTGGGATCAGTCATGTCCATCCCGCCTCGCCCCCCCGGTTCTCTAGTTGTACTTTGTTTTAGGTTTGTAGATTCTCAAAAGTTGTCAGTCTTCTGTCTAGTTTTGAGTTATTCATGCAAAAAATCACCTCTTGCTGTTTTTGGAGGAAACCAGAGCAAAATAATCAGGGAAATGCTTGCATAACCCACAAACCTGTGTGCGTGTAATCCCAAATTCTGTAACCCAAGCCCTATCTTTAGTCATTGGTAAAGAGCCAGCAGAACATTTTGCAGGAAAAGGAACAAGGATGTTAGCTTCAGCATCCTAGACCAATTCTAGTTTGGGTATTTACTTGCTGTTGATTTTAGAAGTCTCTGTATTTTCAATAAATCATGGTGGTATTTTCCATCCCTATCCTAATCTGTGTCATAATGTGCATCTGCTCAATGAAAATGTCCTTACTTTCCACCCCAGGGATGGATGCCTTTCAATAAAGGTAAGTTACTCTATGGTAAGGCTTGCCCTGCCCAAGGCTCAGTAGAGATAAGCAGATACTGTGTTCAGTACTTTGTAAAATATTTGGGAATCCTTCAGGATGAAAAAAGGCTATCTAGACACATGAGAATGGTTATTGTGTCTTTCTTGATCTCACCCTAGATTTCAGCTCCCAAACCAGATGAGAAGAATGAAACGCTAACTGGTGAAGATAACCGCAGTCATTCTATCAACCGGAGAGATTTAGCTGCCATGGAAGGAGATGTGCACACTTTGGTAAACTCTTTGTAATGATCTATTTGAATAGCCATGCATCACCCTTTTGAAGACCCGTCTTCCAAGGGCTTTGCTCATGCAAATCCCACTAAAGTGAGAGGACTTGCACCACCAGAACATGCTGGAGTAGAGAGATAATTTTACAAATACGTCCAGAAAATGTGTTGTAGGGAAGTGTTTTTTATAAAGAAAAAACTACATTAAATACTCAGATCTCAATTGATGGCTGGGATGGGGGAGACTTGGAAAAGAGAGATAACAGCAGGTGCAGCCACATGAGCTGCAGAGGGCCCAGTCCCCATGTGGCCCAATGTTGGACAAGCACAGCCACCACACTGCGGGACCAGCACGGGGAGCTGGGAAGATGGTGGCCCCCATCCCGGCAGGGAAGCCAGGTAGGCGGGTTGCTTTCAGATCTCCCACCATGGCTGGGGCAGGCTGAGGCGCCAGCCACATGAGCAAGTGCCTAGCCCTGCCCCACCTCCCTCCCCTAGCCCAACCAAAATCCTGTCCCCAGCCATAATGTGGCCGCGTGCGATGGGCAGGGCCCCGAGGGAAACGCGGGTCTGCGATTCGCAGATTTCCCG
>QEPC01001409.1:286318-329816 GCA_003113815.1 Sphenodon punctatus
GAGTCAAGCACGCCCCAGCAGCTGGGGAGGGCAAGCCCCGGCAGCTGGGGAGGGGAAGCCCTGAGGTTTTACCAGTGCGGGGGGAGGAGGAGGCAAGCCAAGCCCCCCCCCCCCGCATGGTAAATCGCGCCGAGGCGCAGAATTGGCCCCTGACTCCCGCGTAATTTTAAAAAAAATTCCGCGGAAGAATCGGGGCCCTGGCGATGGGTGACAGCACCTGCCACTCAAAGCCCTGCCAAAGAACTTGCCGCAGGGCAGAAGGGGCCTGGGCACACGGGCTACCACGTCTTGGGCTGCCTTACCTCATTTTGGGTAAGGCTGCTATGCGATGCGTCTTTGGCCTTTTTCCAGGATTACATAGTGTAGCAGACAGCTACTTGCCATGCAGCGGGGGAACATCTGGCAGCTGCTGACTACACGATGCACTACATCACATAGTACATTGGCCCAGAGTGGGTTAAGGCTGCCCAAGGTTTGGTAGTCTACCCAAGGCATCTCGTGTGACTACATCCAACCTAAGGAATGAACAACCAGGCCTTAAGGCCCTTTAATAGCTCTGGACTGCGGCGACAGATGATATCACAGCTCACTGACCACTGGATGCTTTGGCCTCTTACACATTCCAGTGACAGCTCTAGTCTAGCTGTGTTTCTGGGTGGCAGTTAATTTTTCATTTAGCTTTAGAACTCATTGACTTATCATTGTACTGTCTGATATGCCCTCTCTGAATTAGTCACCCTAAAAATGCAGAGCATAATGACTGCAGTTTAGAATGAATCAGTGAGCCTTCCTGGCTCCCAGTGAGCCTTTCTTGCACTCACCACCAAAGCCTCCCTCAGCACCCTGGAGAGCGTCAAATGCTAGGGCTATTCCTAAACCCCAGTCCCGTTAGCCCAGGCACCAGACTTCCCTTAGCTTCTCAGCCTGGGAGTCAGTACCCTGGAGAGATCTCCTCTGTAGCCCTGGTTTCCTGCAGAGATCCTCCTCTCTTCATAGTTAGGCACTGACTGGTCTCCCTCTGGCTGTGTCTTTCCTTATAGTCCAAGAGTGGACTGGGCTGGCTCTTCACTTTCTCAGTCCTGAAAGGGCCAGTATCTTCCCAGTCTCTACTTTAGTCCCTTTTAGGGTTTTCAACTCCTACAGGGCTGGTTTCGCCAAGCCCTTACCTAGTCACAGCCCAGCCGACCTAGTGCTCAGGCCAGCACTCTCTGCACTCTCTGCTCTCTTAAAGGGGTAGCAGCTGTCCTAAGCTGCTCCCTGCCACACTCCATCTCTCTGTCATAATGCAGCAGAAAGTCAAAGAAGTATTGAACAAAGAAACAAAGTTGCAAATTTCACAATAGCAACAAAAACTAATTCAGGTATTTATTTGTGAGAATCAGATTTCATTCAAGAGAACCAAATGAATTTGGAAACACATTCAAGAATCAAATATGCCTTTTTGTATTCATGAAAAAATGCAGTTTTATTCTCATTAATGAATATGCACTTTTTCTTAATGAAACCAAAAAGGCCTATTTATTTCAGCTCTGCTTGTGCCAGTTATGAAAGATGATGCCTTGTCTATCCAAACAACGTTGAATAAATATAACTACCATATCTAATGGTACGATTCAATAGAGGAGGCAGCCAGGAGCTGCTAGTCAGTTGATTGAGTCAAAACTAGAAATCCCTGAGAGACCTGAAATGTGGTGTTCCCCAAGGTTCCGTTCTTTCCCCCATGTTGTTCATCATATACATGCCGCCCTTTGGGGATGTTATGACTAAGCATGGGGTTGAGTATCATCAGTACACGCATGATGATGCACAACTATCTATCTCTTTGCCCGGTGAGCCCTGTCACCTCTGCTTTGGAGGAATGCCTCATTGATATAGCCAGCTAATCAAACTCATGATCAATCCGAGAAGACTAAGGACCTTCTGGGGCATGATCAATCTGAGAAGACTTAGGTAGTGTTGGGGGGTGGGCGAGGGTGGCAGCCTATATGAGGATGCCCACATCTCCCTCAGGCCCCTGGATGTTGAGGGGGTACAGATGCAAGTAGCAGGCCATTTAAAAAAACTTGGGTGTCATTTTCGACCATGCTCTGTCTATGAAAACTCAGGTATTAGACATGGTTCAGAGATGCTTTTTTCAGCTACCCAATGTGCATAAACTACTCTCTTACTAATCCCGAACTGACCTTGCCACAGTGACCCATGCCCTGGTGACCATGAGGCTTGATGTTTGTAATTCCCTCTTCTGTGGGCTTCCCATGATGCCTCTCTGCCACTTGCAGCTTGTTCGGAATATGACAGTCTGGCTGTTTACTGGTTTGGGCAGCTGTCATCATATTACGCTGGCCCTGTGTTCTTTGCACTGGCTGCCTGTAGAGTGGAGGATTGAATTTAAGATTGCGCTGCTGGTTTTCAGGGCTCTAAACGATATTGGACCTTGGCTACATTTATTTATTTGAATTTATATTCTGCCCTTTCCCGCAGGCTCAGCATGGCTTACAAACAGAATATATATATATATATATATATATATATATATGAGCCTGCGGGAAAGGGCAGAATATAAATTCAAATAAATAAATGTAGCCAAGGTCCAATATAGTTTAGAGCCCTGAAAACCAGCAGCGTAATCTTAAATTCAATAAATAAATAAAAAGAAACCATATAAAATTCTAATTAAAGCCCCCGCTCCCACCTGCAAACCCTGCCTGTTTATATTGGAGACCTGCTCCTGGAACTTTGCCCTGCTGGCTATCTGTGCTCAGAAACCACCTGCTGTTTGGGAATGTTGCTATTGTGCCTTATGTCAGCGGGCGATTGGGCCTTGGCTGTGGTGGGCCTCTCAGTGTGGGATTTACTCCTTTCAGATGCTAATCTCAGTTCCTCCCTCTGCCCCTTTAAAAACCACTGTAGCAGGGTGAGCCTGAGTGTCTCAGCTGCATCTGCTCCAAGAGGCCTCTGGCCCTGATTGCCTGGCTAAGGCTAACTGGGCACAGAATTGGTTGGGGCTGGTCAGGTGACCAGAAGCCCTCAGCATTTAAGTATGGGCTGAGAGTCTAGCAAGGAGAGAGATCATTAGGGGAGCCTTGCTGGGAAGAAGCAGCAGCTGGCTCCAGGCTGGGGTGATAGGTCTGGGAGGTAATCCCTGGAGCATGGGATGGGGATTTATGTTAAGGGGTTTATGTTTGTGTTGCTTTGTTTGTAAGGACCGAGTCCACTATGTGGAGGAACCGTTGGTGAAGCCCTGTACTAAATGTAGAAATGTGAAGTGTTTCAGAACTGTAAAATAAAGCTCCTAGCTGAAGAACTGAGAGTTTGGGTTCTTGGTTTGGGAAGTGGGAGTATGACTGAGGCACAAACTCCTGTGCTGGGAGTGAGCTGAGCCAAACCTGCCACAAGCACCTAGAGATGGACTTATTCTCCAGGTGCTTTTAGGATCCGCTGCTACCCCCCACCCCCTTTAATGTATTCTGTCCTCCCTCCTTTACCTTCCCCTTTTTAATGGATTTCATATTGTTTTACTGTATTTCAAGCTTGAAAAGTGTGCCCGAGCGCCCTTTGTTGTTGGCGAGGGAGGGGAATGCTATAAAAATACAATTATTATTATTTCTTTTTTCTCTACTCTAAATGATGAGATTTAATTCCATTGGCTGACATGGATATTAGAGACAAATTATTAAGGTGTTTTTTTTTCCAATCTACAAAAAGCCATCCAAGCTCTGAATCTCCTGATATCTGCAAACAATACTGGTCTTTCTTCCCTACTTATTGACAGTCTCTTCTTCGCTTAGCAACACAGCAATAGAATTCCCCAAATGTTGGTCTGCGTATCCCACAATGGGCTCGGGCATAGAAGCATTATTTCTGAGGCAGTGATTGTTGCCTCCCCTGGCACCAGGCTGTCTGTGGTAGCTTGGAGAAGCTGTGCCTTCTATTTCCCCACTCAGGTGATGGTTCTGTGGCCAGGTTGTCCCTGGTCAGCCTCTCTCACTTCTATCTAGATTTGCATTTTCCAAGCATGTTGTACTTGTCACATGGCCAGATCCCTGGAGCTTCTCTCTTGGCTGCTGCTAATAGGAACTCACGGGATCCAATTATTGTAGCTACTGCTTCCCTAACAATCATTAGTCCTATGTGCTATGGATGGTGTCGGTAGGGTTCTTTGGTGATATCTGAATTCAAAAGCTTGAACTGGGAGTTCTAAATATTGTTCCCATCATGATGTTTCAAAGGGTAGTTTATCCTGAAGGGGTTCATGTCTTCTGTAGAAAGCCTGAACTCCGTTAGCCTAAGGGCTGTGATTAGTGGCCAGGGTGGTGGAGAGGTGAGTTTGATTTGAGTAGTCACAGGGCATTGTGTTCAGAAGGTCTGAATTAGCAGATGAAGAATACTACAGTACCTGTGTAGCAGGGGGTCTTCCCAGGGGTGCTGGGGCGTCATTCAGGGAATCAGCTCTACCCCGCTGCCACGCCTGTCCAGCCTTGGCCTCGGCTGAACCCACTTCTAAGGAAGGGGGTATCCTCTTATAGGACCCAACACAGGCAAGGTCCAGAGGGTATTAGTCCAGAGTCCTTTATTAGACTCGGTGCCCAGTGTACACAGTCCCTGGGGCTGCCGGCTCAGTCGCCTTCACCCTGCAGGCCCTGGTCAGTCTCTCATAATGCAGGAGCAACACAATGTCCCCCCCCCCCCCCCCCCCGTCTATCTAGTCAAGCCTTAAAGCCCCAGGCTCTGGCCAATCCTTCCCCAGGCAAGAGGCTCCCTCCTTGGCACACTGAGGAAATAAGAAGGGTCTTTGCAGTTATTTTGCCCTCCATGCGAAGTAAATGCTGAAGTATTTATAGTTCATGTTCTTTACAGCGGAGCAAAGTTATCAAGCCTGATATATTATGAGGCAGCATTTCTATCAGAAACAACTTTGTGGCTACTCTCTCTAGTACTGGGGGATGGGAACTCTTTTAGGGAAATGTTTGTGATTTTTCTTTAAAGGCATACCTTTTCAAAAACAAGAGTTTAGTCTTTACATTTCATGACATCTTCCGTAACACCATTTTACACCATAATGTGGAGATCAAGCTGTGATATTACACTACAGTGGTGATCTAAAGCTAATAAGCATAAACAGTGGAGTCTTGTTAAATCGGATTTTGCTAATCCGCTATAAAACTTTGAATTACCAGAAGTTGAACTTAGGCAGAATTAAACAAGTGAGGAAGCATAAGCTTTACTCAAGTACTACTTTACCTGCCCATCTGAAAATATCAGTGCCTTTGAATAAATTAATGATCTCTTGGCAGTGTGTGGTTAGTAGTATATGCCTTCCAAGCTTGCAAAGCAATGCAGCTGTACTCCTGTTCCTGTCACTCACTTGAACAGCAGAGAACAGAAATGCTTCTCTTGACTGCACTCCAGGCACCACACTGGCTCCAAGTTAACAGTGCTCCTGTTCCCTGCCATTCAGCTAAACAGCAGGGCTTGCAATACAGGCAGGGGGTGGGGGCACTGCAAGCTGGGAGGGTTTATGCTACAGTAGTGTAACCACATGCTGCCAAGGTACTGACATTTTTAGCTGGGTGGGTGTACACCTTAAAGTTTTGAGATATCAGGGTATGTAATATGACTTATCAATTTCAAGAAAACAATACATTTCCTAGCCCTCCCTTTTGAGTTGTGCAAGTTTGACTTAAGTGGAATCCACTATATTGGGTACCATGTTCATATCGTATAGCTTTCTAACTGCATTTTCAATCAGTTACAATCCCACAGCATTCAATATAACTTTGGATCAGACCTTGTTTAACTAAACCAGAGATGTGGAAACATTTTCCTTCCAGCAGCAACTCTGAAAATTAGTACAAGCTCTGAGGGTCACATAGAAGTTTCAGGTGGGGGCAGCTTAAGGGGGTGTGCTCAGGAAGAACAGGAGCACAGTCCTAGCTCTGTTCCATGGGATCGGTCTTCTATCCTTGCATGCATTCCCTCATCTCTGTTCCCTTGCCCTGAGCTCAGGTTTTCAGTACTTGGGGGTAGTAACTGAATCCAGGGTCCAGATCCAAGAACTGGAAAGGGATCACATAAAAACTAGCCATGGGCCACATTTTGCTCCTGAGCATGAGGTTCCCCGGCTTGAACTTAAGCATACCCCAAAATCACCACAAGAGGACTGTAATCACGATAAAAGGGAAGTCAAATAATTTTATCAATAGAGATTGCTGGTGGCAAAATACAGCAATTTTAAATGGGTTTCCGCTTTCCCAGTCAATTGAGTGATTAAAGGAGTTTCAGCAGCCCATCTAAGTATAAAATTCTTAGATATCACTTCTGCTTAAAGATTAAGAATGCTAACCAATCCCAATCTGTTTAGCGCTAGCATTAGCCTTTAGCACCGGCATGAGTCCCACTGAAGTAAATGGGACTTGTGTCAGTGCTAAGGGCTTGGATCATGTTGTGGATTGAAGAATGGCAATACTTTTTGATCAGGGAGCTAACCATTCCTATTCTTACACCTAGGGCTGTGGCACTGCTGAGTGCTTAAAGATTGTCTGCCAAGTTGGCCGCCTGGAGAGGGGAAAGAGCGCAATACTTTATCTAAAATCCCGCCTGTGGACTCAGACCTTCATGAATGTGAGTGTCTGTTAATAATTCATAGTGTCTGCCAGCTTCTGAAACATAAAAAAGTATTTCTACATCCAGTGTGTCATCCAATTTATTTCTTCACACAGAAGGAAAACCAGAATCATTCCTACTCTCTGAAGTCCTCGGCCTCGTTCAGTGTTATAGAGTTCACTTATAAGAACCTTTCATTTGAAGATATTCATAATTCCACAATAGTAAGTCATTTTTTATCTTGGAACATGTATTGACCCAGGTCTCGTAATTCAGCTGAAATGAACATGGTGATGAGTGGTCAAAAGGAAGCATGTTGAGTCATCTTTCCTGTCTTCAATAGGCAGTATTAAATAACTGCTAGATGATGTTTTGTGATTGAATGGAATGCAGCGTAAGTATTTCATTAAAAAATAGTTTGAGTTTTACATTAAAATGATAGATGTAGTGTTTTAAGCATTTGATATGCTGACTTTCATACATCTTTTCTAGCAATGTGGTGTGCAGATAGGGAAAACAGAAGACATACTGTCCTAAATCTTTCAGAACTTTAGACTAGTTCAGGATTATATTTGGTCCATGGGAAACACAAATTAGTGGCTCTGCCTAACAAATCTCAGTTAGGCCCTGGTTCTTCAGAGACATTTGATGGGTGGCATTTATCATTTATATGTTTCTTGGGATTGCTTCTAAAATAGCAAAACATATGGCAGCTTTCACATCACTACTGTGGTATGTTGTGGGTTTTTATTCCTCTAAATTTCCCAGAAAAACATTTGGTAAAAACAGACATGGCTTTGGTCCGCTTTTACCCGCTGTAGCCCAGGACCCACCTGCATCTGCCCCAACATGACCCGGGCTGTGTCGCCCACGATTTTCCTCCCCAGGGAAGCCCAGGGAGCGGTCCCACTGGCCACACGTCTGTTTTTATCCATTCTGTTCTTCCTTCTCATCCTGTGCGACCTTGACATATCTGTCCCTCAAAATTATACGCGTTAGACATAGAATGGACAATATCACATCCTGGACCATTAGCAAGTTTAAAATATCTTATGATTTAATAGGTTCATTAAGAAAACTGGGAATGCATGAAGATTTTGTTTGTAGGCAGGCCTGGTATATCAGGATATAGCAGATTGTAAAATGTGCCAGTAATATTTAGGAAATAAGGTTTATAAAATGTGTAGTTTTTACCCTCCCACTAAAACCAGTATGGTTGGGACACTTGTGGTGATTTCAGATGTTACGTGGTCCGGAGTCACCACAGTGGATTCCCAGTGGTGGTGAACCGAACAACCACCCCCCGTGGTCAATAAAAGTCCCGAACAGACGTGACGGGAGCGGGACCATGGCAGGAAATCGGGCCGTCAGATCACGGGTCAGCGCAACAGATGTGACACCGATTCCCAGCTGCGGTCAAAACACCCAGAAGGCACCGGGCAGGGGCTGGACACAGACATGGCCGCCTGAGGGCAAACGAAGCCANGCATGGGAATCCCTCCCTGCAGCTGCAGGCGGTTCATAGACATCTTCACGGGCAACTCCAGGTGCAGCCACGATGCCCGGCTCATGACCATCTCCCCCATTTATGCCCGGATGTACCGGGGGGACTTTGCAGACATGGGGATGGCCATATCGAGGGGGTGCTGATATCCCCTTGTATCCTGGGGGACCCAGCCTACCCCCTCATCCGGTGGTTGATGAAGGTATACCCGGTCGCCCGGACTCCGGTGGAGGTGCGCTACAATACCTGCCTGTGTGGCAGCAGGACCGTGGTTGAACGAGCGTTCAGGGCCCTCAAGCAGCACTGGAGGAGCCTCGCCAGCCGGCTACACTGCATGATGGAGACCTCCGTCCTGGTGATCGGTGCCTGCTGCATGCTGCACAACGTGTGTGAGACCAATGTGGCCACCCTCAAATACCTCATGCCTACCCGCCCTCCTGGCCCTGTGCCTCTGTACATGAACACGGACAACCCGAGGGAGTACCATTATGCCAAACGCATCCATGCCACCCTAGTCAGGCACATCAGCTGTGAGGCCCACACGTGAGGACACCCACTAACCGACCTACCCCCCCGGTGGCCCGGGGGAGTCCCCGGGTGAGCCCCTATATGGACATGATCCACCCCCGCACCTCCAGGCCCCTGAACTTACCACAGGAGGTAGCTGTGTCATCCGTGTGTTTATTATAGCACCCGCGTACCCGTGCCATGACCACCACCACCGCCACCCCCCTCAGACCGCCCTCCCCCTTCCCCCTTGCCTCCTCCGGCCACCACGAGCGCCCTGTGGATGGCATAGAGCTCTGAGAACTGCCCTCCCCCCTGCTGTCTGGGTCCCCAATGATGTCCTGGGATGCCTCAGTGTCCAGAGGGGCAGGCAGTGGTGGGAGAGAGGGAGGACCCAGGGCCCAAGGGCCCTCCCTGGGTGTCTGTTCCCTCCAGAGGCCTATAGGGACCGGGGGTGGATGCGGGCCCCCTGCTGGCATGGAGGTAACTGGGGCACTTGGGGAGGCAGTGGGGGTGCCAAGGGGCCCGGCACAGGGCCCTGGGCAGGCAGAGTGCCCGACAGGGTGGCTGCCATGACATAGGCACACATAGTGCCCACGTGCAGGAGCAGGGAGGTCCCAATGTCATGGGGCCTGTCCATCTTGGCTGAATGCTCCTGCACCATCCCCTCAATGGCCTGTTCCAGCTGCACAAACACCTCTACCTGCCTGCTGTGTTCCCAGTGCTCCCGCCTCCACTCCAGATGCACCTCTGCCTGGACCCTCTGGTCCCTTGCCTCCGCCCGATCCAGGGAGCACTCTATGACTGCCTCCATTTGGTCCATGGCCACAATCATTCGCTCCCCCTGTTCTGTGGTGGTCCAGACAATGTCCTACACCTGGTCCTCCCCCTGGCACTGTACCCATGCCCAGCGCTCCCTCATCCACTGGTCTGGGGGCACGGGCCCAGGTTGCTGTGGCCCCTCTGGCTGTCCTGTAGGGTACATAGTGGTTAGTCATTTGCCGCCCTGGGTGATCACCCCCCTTGGTGCCTGACCCCCCTTTCCTGCCCCTCTGGGCCCCCATCCCACCTTGCATGTCCCGGGTCCTCCACCCGGCCTCCCTGGGGGCCCCCCACCCTGCCTTTGTGTCCCACCTGGGTCCTCTGGCTGCTGCCTGGGCTGCTGTGTGCTGGCCTCCTCGCCCGCCTGCCACTGGTGCTGGGGCATTCTGTGCCCTATGGGGTATGGGGAGGTGGTTGGTGGAGGGCTTCTGGGGTGTCCGGGTGGCCCCCCTGCTCCAGCCCTGTGTCACGGGCTGGCAGGGCCGGGTGGGACCTGCCCCCTGGCTGTGCTGTCCTCAACCCCCCTCCCCGCTCGCCCTGGGTCCATCTCCCCATCCCGTGTGCTTGCTTACCCTTGATGTCTGTCTCTGATCCCTCTGAGGCTGACCCCTCCATGTTGCTGTGCTCCCCCTGCGACCACTGGCTGAGGGTGATGAGGGTGCCGGCCTCGGAG
Source organism: Sphenodon punctatus (assembly GCA_003113815.1). Lineage (NCBI taxonomy): Eukaryota > Metazoa > Chordata > Lepidosauria > Sphenodontia > Sphenodontidae > Sphenodon > Sphenodon punctatus. The sequence continues at coordinate 296,428 of QEPC01001409.1, forward strand.
TCTGGCTGTCCGGCCAGGGGGTGGGGGCACCCGGTCGCCCAGACCCTGGCAGAGGCACTCTACAATACCCGCCTGTGTGGCAGCAGGACCGTGGTCGAGCGGGCGTTCGGGGCCCTCAAGCAGTGCTGGAGGAGCCTCGCCAGCCGGCTAGACTACACAGTGGAGACCTCGGCCCTGGTGATGGGTGCCTGCTGTGTGCTGCACAACGTGTGCGAGACCGATGGGACCGCCCTCGAATACCCCATGCCTACCTGACCTCCCGGCCCCGTGCCTCTGTACGTGAACGCAGACAACCTGAGGGAGTAGCATTACGCCAAACGCATCCATGCCGCCCTAGCCAGGCACATCAGCTGGGAGGCCCAGGCATGAGAGCATCCCTGGGCGAGCTCCTATACGGACATGATCCATCCTCCCACCTCTGGGTCCCTGAACTGACCACAGAAGGCGGCTGTGTCATCTGTGCGTTTATTATATTACCCGCTTACCCGGCCCCCGTGTTTCCTGGGGTGCCCCCTCGAGCGCCCTGTGAGTGGCACAGAGCTCTGGGAGCTGCCCTCCCCCCGCTGTCCATGTCCCCCATGGTATCCTGGGAGGCCTCGGTGTCCGGAGGGGCACGTAGTGGTGGGAGGGAGGGAGGACCCAGGACACGAGGAGGCCCCCTGGGCGGCTGCGACCTCCAGAGGCCGACGGGGACCAGAAAGCGGATGTGGGGCCCCTGCTGGCATGGAGGTGGCTGGGGTGGTTGGGGAGGTGATGGGGCGCCGAGGGGCCCGGCATGGAGCCCTGGGCAGGCAGGGTGCCCGGCGGGGCGGCTGCCATGACATAGGTGCACATAGTGCCTGCGTGCAGGAGCAAGGAGGTCCCAATGTCATGGAACCTTTCCATCTTGGCTGAATGCTCCCGCACCATCCCCTTGATGGCCTGTTCCAGCCGCCCAAATGCCTCTACTGCCTACTGTGCTCCTGGCACTCCCTCTTCCGCTCCAGGCGCACCTCTGCCTGGAGCCTCTGATCCCTTGCCTCCACCTGCTCCAGGGAGCGCTCGAAGGCCGCCTCCATGCAGTCCACGGCCGCAATCATCTGCTCCCCCTGTTCTGTGGTGGTCCGGATGATGTTCTCTGCCTGGTCCTCCCTCTGGCGCCGTACACGTGCCTGGTAGTCCCTCATCCCCTGTGCTGTGGGCATGGGCCTGGGTTGCTGTGGTCCCTCTGGCTGTCCTGTAGGGTACATGGTGGTTAGTTGTTTGCTGCCCCGGGCACCTGCCCCCCTTGATGCCCGGCCACCACACCCTTTCTCGCCCCTCCAGGCCCCCCATCCCGCCATGCATGTCCTGGGCCCTCCACCCAGCCTCCCTGGGGGCCCCCCCCCATCCTGCCTATGTGCCTCGCCTGGGTCCTTCGGCTGCTGCCTGGGCTGCTGTGCGCCAGCCTCCTCGCCTGCCTGCCTCTGGTGCCGGGGCGTTCCATGCCCTGTGGGGTATGGGGGTGGTTTGTGGAGGACTTCCGGGGTGCCCGGGTGGCCCCCCTGGCCACAGACCCATGTCATGGGCTGGCAGGGCTGGGTGGGGCCTGCCCCCTGGCTGGGCCATCCCCCTCCCCCCTTGCCCCGGGTCCATCCCCCCGTCCCATCTGCTTGCTTACCCTCGATGTCTGTCTCTGATCTCTCCGAGGCCGGCCCCTCCATGTTACTGTGCTCCCCCTGCGACCACTGGCTGGGGGTGATGAGGGTGCTGGCCTCGGATTCCGGCTGTCTGGCCAGGGGGTGGGGGCTCTCCAGGCTGGTGTGCGGGGGGGGTGTCTTCTGGTCTCCAAGGTCCTGGGGCATTCCTCCTGGGGGTCTGGGGCCCTGGCGTGGGTGCCTTCTTGTGGGGCAGCGAGGGGAGGGGGTACCTCGGCCCATTCCCTGCCCTGGACCACAGCGCTCCCCACGAGCCATGGGGCGACTATTGATCCCTTCATGTGGAGGATGCGGTCCAGGGCATCATAGAAGGGGGTGGTCCAGAGTCCATGTCCGGAGTGCTGGTTGTTGTCCCTGATGGCCTTGTACCCCCTCTTTAGCTCTTTGGCCTTGGAGCGGCACTGGGCAATGGTCCGTTGATGCCCCGCCACCTCCATTTCCCGCACTATCTCCCGGAACACGTGCTCGTTTCTCTGATTGAGCACTAGTTCCAGCTGATGGTCCAGGGTCCCCCAGATGCGGATAAAGTCCCGGGTCTCCCAGAGCCTCCACTGCCCCCCTCGGTGGTAGGGTCTTCTCCCCCTTTTCCCCTCCGGTTCCTCCTCCTCCTCCTCTTCCTCCTCTTCCTGCTTCTCCTCCTCCACCTGGGCAGGGCCTGTGTCCTCCGGCAGCTTGGGCTCCCGGGCCCGTTTGCGTGTCTGCGAGACACAAGGGGGGGGAGGGTTTTTTGGTAGCTGGTCTGCCCCATTCCCGCGTCCCTTCCCCCCCCCCCTGCCGAGCGCCCACCTGGCCGGTCCCCCGACCCCCCCCCCGGTGCCCCTGTGGTGCCTGGTCCGTTCCCCTTCGTTCCCCTTAGTTCCCCTTACCCGTTTCCAGGGTGCCTCCTCCCCTGGTCCAGTCGATGTCCCCGTGGTGGCCTGTCCCAGCTGTTGCTGCTGCTGCTCTCTCTCCACCTCCTGAATGTGCAGCATGACCACCTCCTCCCCCACCTGCACCTCCACCATCTCCTCCTCCTCCCTCGCTCTCTCGCCCTCCGCTCTCCTCTGCCTCCCACCTCGCTCCATCCCGCCACGTTCTCCTGCTGCTGTGTGCCCTTTAAATCTCCCTCCGTGGCCTGTGTTGTTACTAATTGCCTGGCAGCAATACTGCGTGCTTAGTCCCCAGTTGGGAATCATTTTGATTGATTCCAGCCGGTGATTGCTGTCCAGACATTACTTTTTTTTGTTTCCCGTTGGGAATCTCTTTGACCACGCTTTTGGAGATGGTCTGGGCTGGAGGTCCTGAAGCGTGGTTGATTTTGACCCCATGTGGGTATTGACTGTGGTGAACATCTGGCGGCCGCCGAACAGACCTTCAGGGCTCTTTGGCCCCGCCGCGGGATTGAGCGTGGTTCACTGTGGTTGAGCGTGATCTCGTAACATCTTGAAAATACCCTTGGTCCCTAGAAATCCTGGCTTCTCAGGAAAAGGCATGTAAAGATAGTGCTAAACCATGTCTAAAAACTTGAATACACTTCCAAAATACCACCATCCTATCAAATGTCAGCTATATACAGAATACATGCTTATGTTGATCCTGTTATTCAGAAGAAGACCATTCCAAACTAAAGCCAACAAAACCTTCATCCCACATCAGACTTTTATGTATCAAATCAAGTACTGTCTCATCCAAAAGATTCCAATGGCATCATGAACCATTTTAAGTATTACAAATTCAAAATATGCTTCTCAAATTGTTCGCAATAACCCAGTCATGCTTTTACCCTGTAAAACAAGTTCCATTTTATTTTGCATTAGGTTACCACAAATATCACCTGGGGAATTCAGCCACAAGTGATGCCAGTGCCAGTGTGGGTTATAATTTTGGCTGTCCTAGCAGGATTATTACTCTTGGCTGTTCTAGTCTTTGTAATGTACAGGGTAAGCATTATAGCTAACACACTTTCTCATTTTTTCCCTCCAGTATTGATGTACTGCTACAAATGTTGCTAGTAACTTGGTCTGAAATAGCATGAACCTGTCGATCAGTGAAAATCCCTTCCAATCTCTCATACTTCAGAGATGGCATAGCAGGGGGTTGGACTACATGACCCTCAAGGTCCCTTCAAATTCTATGATGAGGGCTAGTATTTGTGGGCATAGGCTGTGCTAACTTCTTTTGGGTTTGGTGTCTTTGTTAGCACTTCCTCTCCAGAGCAGGATGAGTGAGTGATTGGGGTTTAATGGCACAGTGGCCGTCAGGCCATAGTATGCCAAACAAAACCAGAATGGGAAGAGAAAATTTTCAACTGAATGACTAGTTCTGTATAAAAGCCAAACTCCTCTAGATGGTGAGATCATTTTCCCAATGTACGCTACAATGTTTCTTCTCTGATTACAGATGGGGTTCTTTAAACGTGTGCGACCACCCCAGGAAGAACAAGAGAGAGAACAGCTGCAACCCCATGAAAATGGGGAAGTGACGTCGGAAGCTTAGGCAGAGTTTTATCTGTGCAACATACTGAAACTTTAGAATTGTTGACATTTTCAATTCTGATTCCCCCTGAGGAACCGGTACCCGGGAACTGCACTGCTGCTGCTGTCTTTTGGCATTGATAATAGCCTTAACTGCGAGATAAGAGCAATATATTTCAGTCTTTCATTATTTTAATCACATTCATACATGTGAATAATGCCTAAGCACTGATTTGGGTGTAGAAAATGAGTGATATTTAGTGCCATGATTTTGCCTGTCCGATCCAGAAGGCAGAGTCCTCCTTGATGTACAGACTAGCACTGTCTGAACTGTTACAGGTTTCACTTCAACTTTGTAGCCAGCAACTTCTACCAGTTATTTTCTGCATTTAGCAACTTGTACTAGTTGAAGATTCTTTCTGTTGTTGGACTTCGCCATTCAAGTTAGTCACCAGTACTTTAAGCTTACCTGTATTTCACCACACTTGATGCTCCAGCTGTTGGTGTCTGCTTGCACAAAAGTGAACATGGGATGGATTCACAAGTCTTCCTCAACTGCAAAGCCTTTATGTCTTTGACTCTCTACTGATAACCTCCTCCTAGAAGCCCAAATGACGGCTGTAGTATCTCTTGTGGTATGAAATGGGATGTGTTGCATATTTCAAAATCTACTGTTTGAAGACAAAAGGAATTATGGAGGTACATACCCTCTTTGCAGATGACCATGACCTCTTGCAAACTTCAGAATCAAAAGGCTTTGAAGGTGGGCGTTGCAGTCTCAAACCCTGATAGAACTACAAGGACAGTTCTGTGAACCAGTCTTTGCTGCAGTAGCCCAGGTATTGCTCTCTTCTGTGGCAGCTGACCGTGATGCCTAAGAGCCCATCTGCCAGCTGAAAATAGCAGGACCACATTCACACACTGGCCATGCTCCTTTTTGCCTCATCTGCCCTCTATTGGGGTTTCCCAAGTGGCCAGACTTCAGCCAGACCAATGGCACAAAGGAGTCACAATAGGAGGATGACCACTGGGAACTAGACTTTTAGAGCCCCAACAGAAATACTTAGTATTCCATATACTGCTATAAAATACTATTTCAACAGCCACATTTTTCAGTAATTGAAAGCCATGAATGGTTTTAAGGCCTTCTTACTAGCATAGTAAAACGTGGACATTCCTAGTTCTGAGTAGTGCTACAGTTTTGTTATTGAGGTCAAGGTGGTACACAGAAATAAATTTGTCATAGCATTTCCATGAATTCATATCCCCTTCATAAATTTTGTTAAATGCAAAACTAGCTTGAATAGCTTTGAGAAATCTACCTGTGCCTGTTAACACTGTGGGCTGTGAGAGATCATGCTTCTCTTCCAGAGAGGACTTGCAAAATGACTGGACATGGATTCAGTGATGGTAACCTTGAGATGCACGACATGCTATTTCAGAATCATGGAGAAATCGCACTAGACATCTAACAGCCATTTTGAACTCTAAAGTAACCGTTGTACTCATCAGTGATCAAAAGCAGAAGTCTTTGTGTTGTTTTTAATTGTATATATGTCAGCAAAGATCATCTTGTTAAAAACAGATGCTTTTACTACTTTCTTGCAAACACTTGTATATGTTAATGTAGCAAAAAGTCATTTAGTGACTTTGTTATTTAGTGATTTTTTTCCCCATGAATTTTCCATTTTTTTGTTTTCCAGCTGCTCCTCTGTCATGAAATGTTATCCCCAACAAAATCCTAGCTGTGTTATAGGAGGCTGTAAGGATCCTGCATCTTATTCTTCATCATAGGCTGCTTTCACATGAGATGGTATCTCCTGCGGTTTTCTTATTTCCACGATCCTCCTGCAATCTTAAAATCGTGCAATTTATTTTCTGGGCATCCTTCTCATGAGACGTTTCTCCTGCAGTTTTTTTCTTTACACATTCTAATATGACATCACTAATCGTGGGATCTACCATTCTCATGAGCGCAAATTTTGCACAGTTTTCATCCTCTCCCTTCTGCCCTGTGCCTGCTGCCTGACTGACCTCAGAGCGAGGTTGAAATCCACAAGTCAGCAGCAGATAGACATTTACAAGATGAGCTGGGTGAAATTAGCACGCCGGCATCAGAACTAAGTGAAATGAACAAGCTGGCTGAAATTAACTAGCTGGGAATGAACCATGACTCCATCTTGCTGGTTTCCTCACCTGCGACTGTAGTACTGACAGGTATTATTCCCAATTTTGTGCAACTATAACATCTGTCACTGTAAGAGTAGGATTTCACCTGCAGGAGCAAATTGCAATCCTGCAATTAGTGCCTTGTGTGAAAGCAGCCTAAGGAAGGACAGAAATCTCTTTGGTATATGTTTCAAATTGCTCAGAGCAACGTCTCTTTGTAAATACCATGAACTTGCTTCATGCTAGTTACCTGAAATCAAGTGTTCACTTTAACTATTTCATTTCTCTGTCATGTCTGAATATTAGAAAACCAGGATTGACTTTTAATTGCACTCTTCCTAGATGAGCAATGACTGTATCCAAGTTATCACTGAAGCAGTGCAAAGTTTAGTGTCTGATTTATTTGTATATCAGTGGATTTCCTTTTCTCAGTTACATTGATGTTTTAGGTAGATTTTTAACTAATTGGAATTAATTTGTACTTAAAAGGATCTAGCATTTAATTTCATAATTTTGTAAAGTAACAATGCAAGACTCCCCCAGTATATTTAGGGAAGAACCAAGATTCTTTTCCCCCTTGAGGCCTGATCCTGCAGCTGTAATATCTTTAGTGGGAATTTCACGTTCAGAATCACTAATAGATCCAAGGTTTTTTTAGACCAGGTTTAGAGGTTGCAGACGCTACTGACAGAAGAGAATATGGCTCCATGTCTGCAAACACTCCTGTTCCTTAAGCTTGTCCTGGAAGTCAGTGGGATTATTCCTGTGCTTAAAGTTGGAAATGTACATAAATGTTTACAAGAGGAACAAACAAAACTACCTGAGTACCACTTCCATTTGAGAGACTAAGGCCATTTTTAGATGGACACTGTGGGGGGAGCACACACGCACTTCCAATAGGGGAGGGTTTAGACTTCAGCGGATGGGTGTGCACCCCCATCCACCCGCCGGGCACCCATACCTCGCACAGAGCAACCCAGGTTTTTCTGGTTGCTCTGTGTGGGGAGGTAGGTGGAGGTGGGTGGGTCGTGGAAGCATGCGCTCACCCATCACCACTTTTAAATGGGCTGTACCACATGTGTCCACTGGGTGCATCTGAGTGGTACCATCTTCTCTAAAAACAGCCTAACAACATGATCCTCTGGCTGCTTAGTGCCATCATGAGGCTTTACTACCAGTGTGAGCGTCATTCATTTTCAATTGAACTGGTTCCAAAGCTAAGTGATAGCACCAGTGTTGGACACCTTAAGAGGCCTCTGCCAGTACTGATTAATACTCTTTTTGTAATTTATCAGCTAGAAAAAATGTCATTTTGTTGGTTACAGCATAATTTTGGCAAAATTGCTATAACTTTTGAAATGTTAATCTGTTCTAAACTTATTTTGTTTTGAAGTTTTTTGTTGTTTTTCTTTAGAAAATCTTTATTATTTCTTTAAACCGCCTAAAGAATTTAATCAAATTATTTTGCTCCCTCTTCTTGATCAGATACTTTTCATGTGAACTAATCTTCAGATTCTTTGGAAGAAAATGGTAGCATGTATTGCTCCGGTGTACATTTTAAAGATTTTATAAAACTATATGTACAGGAATCCACTTAGGAAAGAGATTTTGCATGTACTAAAAATTAATCACATACTTAAGTGCAATTGTGGTTTTCATTTTTAGAATCAATAGTTTTATGGCTTAAGTGGGCTGCCATATAATAATAGCCAAGAATTTATACTGTCATTGAATTTAACTTTTTATAAAGAATATATATTTTGTATAAAATAAATACCCACACATAAAAAAGTGCACATAAAATACATAAGGCAAGCATTAAAGGAATTATACATTTATAGATAACTGACTTCATCCTCCACAAGGAGATTCATATTTTATAATTCCAGTTTCCTCTATAGAAATTGCTACTTTATAAACTTGGGTCTCCTAGAATAGTAATTATTAAATCCAGAACTCATAATTAAATCTATAGACCTCACACAGTAGTAAGGCTTTACTTTGTCAAATATTTATTATCTGACAATAGCAAGATAATGGACAAGATTGTAGCCAGGAATGTTGCACTAATTATCGAAAATTTTTATAAAATTATACATACAAGCCTCAATTATGGGTGAAATCTTTGTCCCATTGAAGTCAATAGTATTTTACAATTTTAATTCTGTCACTGATGCCAGAATTTCACTATAGAATGCAAGTATTTGTAGGTTTAATTTGTTCTTCAGGAAACAAACAGTGTATTTCTCCATTGATTAAAGTAATAGAAATAATGCTGATCACTGTAAATTATGTCAGAGGCCAAGTTAGATATTTTATATCAAAAGTTAAAACCTTTGAGAAATCTTCACAAATAACCTTATTTGGTTTGACAATTCAAATCTGTTTAACTTTTTGTACATAAGAGTCATTTCTGAGTAGAGAAGTGGTTCCCAAACTACAGGACAGGGCCCTGAATGAGGTCACCCCACTGCTGCTTAACAGGTTCTGACAAGACTGTATCTGCATAGGTATGCAAATTTTCATTGCTTGGGTCACCAGCATTTCTTTTGTGCCCAGTGGGGTTACAGACTGAAAATATTTGGGAACCACTGGACTAGAAGTTCTTGGTGCTTTAGAAATGTTTTAAGAAACTCTGCAATGTATTTTCTTTTTGTACAAAATAATTTTATTCCCTTTCCTACACTTTAAATCTGTTTACCTTTTTATTCTTAAAAGTCATTTCTGAGTAGAGAAGGGGTTCCCAAACTACAGGATGGGACCCTATATTTTAGGGCTAGCAATTCTTACAATTGTGTCTAGTTTTGAATATCTGCAACTTTACTGACATGAATTCTCCTGAAATTAGAATTATTTTAGCTAGCAGAGTAGGAAACGTGATGGTTTGAAAATTTTCACTCATTATTGTAGAGTGCGGAAGAGAGTAGGATTACGGAAACTAAAACGCAATAGCATCTTAGCAGTATCAGTTATTTCAGAAGAAGGTATAAATGGGTGTTAGTGACAGAGTGGAGGGTTAAAACTGTATGATACTACTACATTATAAAACCAATGTTCATGATTGAGGGGACCATGATGGACATTTTACATTGTCACTGTTGAGCACTGTCAGTGGGAGGCAGTCTGGGGGCAGCTAGGTTGCACAAGGGCTGTTATCTAGGCACTGGATTGAACAGGTGAGCATCACCTTGTGGTGCAGTGGCTGTGTAGAGTGGGGGCCCAAGTGAGTTGGCTCTAGATCTGTTGAGTTGCAGATGAGCAGGAAGTCTCCAGTGGCTGGCTGGAGCGTGGTTCAGCAGCACAAAGCAGTCTAGGAGGTTTAAGCAAGGCTTGGTCGTGGCAGCAGTATGGATCTAGCTAGAGCTGGGGACAAAGCTCAAGTTGCGGGGAAGAAGAACTAGCAACTAGGCGAGTCTCTTCAGAGGTTCTAAGCACAGGTGGGTGAGTGTGTTTCCAGGCTTGAACAGGGCTGTAAGCTGTAACGCTCAGAGAACTAGGACCAAGGCTAGGCTGAGCAGAGATCTGCACAGCTGACCAGCCTGCAAAGGAATGGCATCCTGCTTCTTGTATAGGAGCCCCAAGAGTGCTGGGACCTACCCCTTGGGAAAGAAGACAGCTTCTCATTGGTCTGGGCTGGAGCACAGGGTGCAGTGCTAGTGCTACTGGTGGCCTGGTGATTTGCTGTCCAGAGAATGGCTCCTTGTCAGCAGGCACTAACTGTAGGCTGGTGCTTGCTTGACTGGAGGATTCCTGATTATCTGGTGTCTGCCCTGTCCTGGTGCCTTCCCGTCTAGGGAATGGCTCCCTGCATGCAGGTGCCACCAGTGTCACTGTGCTCTCTTGGCCAGAGGATGCCTTGGCGTTCCCGCTCCCGGAGGCTGGTGCCTTATGAGTGGTGAGGTGTCTACGCCACTGGGTGACAAGCACGCCCAAATAGCCAGTGACACAGTGCCATTAATTTGGACTAAATATGATCCACACTCACTCTTCCTCAGCAAGGGCCTCGTCCAAAGGGGACCTTTTTTAGGCTGGGTCTGTGTTGGCCATTTAAAATGGCTGATAGGTCACACCAGAAAATACGGTAAGATATTAACCTCCATCACCCCAAATTCTCCTTTTTCACGTTTGTGCTGAATTCATGGTCTGTTGTTTCAGTGCCAAAATAGAAGTATTATCTGAGCGTGCTTTCATATGTGACAGGCCTGCCATGTTCTGCTGCGGGCCGTGGCAGGACCTGCCACTCCGGGTCAGAGCCAGCCGGGCTGCCAAACGAGTGTGACAATGGCCTGGGCTGGGGAGTGGTTGAGACAGCACACAGATGTGTGTCCACACATGATAGTCCGCTTCGCTCTGGGTTCATCGGCTGGCTCCTCACCATGGTGGAGCTTAGCCCATGCTGTCACTTGGGAATTTCCTTGAGTGGCAATCTGGGCTAAACTCCACCAGGGTAGGGAGCCAGAGTGTGGTAATATCTAGAGGCCATTTTTAAATGTGACATTGAGCACGAATTAATCTCGGCTAAAGCAGATTACTCCATGCCCAACATCACGTCTGAAAACACCCTGAGACAGCAATGAGGAAATAGATGTGTAGAGCATAGACTGCAGAAAGATGGGAGTGTGATAGAAATATGTGAGGAGGGCATGTTGAGAGAGAATGCATGGGGGTGTGGACACTTGGGAATGGTGAGGAAAGTCTATATCATGTACCTATGCCATGGCTCCATCCCCGCTCATTAAATGGACACCCCATCTCTTCTCCCTTCTTGCTAAGTGCATTCCTTTGACAACTGAGGGTAGGGCTGGATCCAAGGGCCAAATCCATGAATTGGGAAAGGCCCAAATAAAAAAACAGCCATGTCCTTGATTTGGACTTTGGCCTTGACTAGTCCAAAGTCCAGTGAAATCAATAAGTCTTTGCACTCTTGAATGGTACTTCTGTCAGGTCCCTAATGTGTACCTTGTGTTTGCTTTTTAACTGAGAAGAATTTGGGATTGTGGGCAGCCCAGAACGAAAGGATAGGTAACATGATTCTGCAGGTGTGCTCTGACATTGTATTGAGATAGAGGAGAATGGAATACATATGGCGTAATATCTGTGGCCGCCAGGTAGAAATGTATCAATTTGTTCCCTTAAGGGCCTCATCCTGAAAGGTACTGAGATTCCTGTATTCCCACCGACTTCAATAGGATATGAATTTGTTGGTACTGAATCAATAAGGATGTGTTTTTCTTTTAAATATTCAAGTGCAATATAACACTAATGTTCAGTCCTAATTCACTATCTGCCAAATCATTATTAACTTTTGTAAGTCCGTCCTAAAAAGCAATGTAGCATTTGTTATCTTCCAATGATCAAGATTTTATGGTTGTTTAAAAAAAATGAAAATATTAAATGAGGTAGATTGCTGTAGAAAATGTTTTGGTCACCCACACTGGGTGATACCTAGTAAGAGTATATTTTAAAGTGTGCTTGTTGCTAACTCATTGGCTTGGGTTATTGGGAACTAGTACAATGATTTTCCTTTGCATCCATTGGAAATTTGACTAGCGATTTTACAATACTGAATTTGAGTATGTAGTGCTACTACTGTTTCATATGTTTTTACCCATCTTAAATGTATTTGCCCTTTTTGTAAAAAAATATTTTGCATTAAGGTTAATCTTACTTGATCCCTGGCTTTTGCAAAGTAAATCCATATTTAACACAGCATTAAAGTATATGCAGAATGTTTAAGTTATGAGTCACCTTTTCTGATCCATAAAGGAAGTATATTTATTATTTTATTTTTGTTTTTATAACAGATTTCTTCTTTGTAAACATATTGTTAATCCACTGAGTTAGTATGGTATTGTCTACAAAAACAAGCCAATAATTAACTTACCCATAAGACCACTGCAAATTTGGGTAACTATTTTTCTCCCCATCCATGTCAAAAACATATTGAAAAGCATGTGAAATATTTTCAGCAGTTACACATGTTATTGTGGAGGTTCTTATGGTAAAGGTAGGCTGCAGTCTTAAACACTCCTGCATTTGAGAAACTCCATTGAAATAATCTGCATATTCAAAAGAGGGATCTGGCTCTTGCAGTTTGAAATTTTCTCTGCCGCTGATTATTGAATTTAAACAAGCTCTTTCCACAAGCTAATCTTTGTTTTCTCATGAGCAATCTCAGGTAACATTTGTGGATACTTATGAAAAGCCAACTCAGAAAGGGAAAGAGAGCAAAATCTGCTGGTAAAAGTACATTTAGGATCACGGCGTCAAATATGGTTGCCACCTATGCAAATTTTTAAGGAACACTTATGAAAATTTGCATAGGTGGCAACACTTCAAAGATGGGGACATTCACATAAGCTCTAGTCTGCAATGTGCACCAGTGCAAGTCTCATTGAAGTAAATGTGTCTTGTACCAGTACAGTGGTTTGAGAATTGGAGCAAATTCATTGATGGCATAACTCCCATTGACTTGAGTGGGCAAAGATTACACCCCTCTAGTTCTGATTTAAAATATAAAAAATATAACAAAATTATTTAGGTATTGCAGCACAAAGCACTGTCTTGGGCTCTTTTCAAACGGGCCGGCAGTGCAGGGGGATGGATGGAGGCTGCGGTGGGGGGGACGGTCGTTACACAGACGCCCACCCATCTCCGCACATGGAGGCACCTCTGTTTTCTCCAGTGCCTCCATACGTGGGGAATCGGTGGAGGTGGGTGGAGTGCGGGGGCGTGCATGCACCCCCATCCACCCGCACGGGCGGTCACACGGACACCCCCCCTCGCCCACCCAGTTGCCCACATGGATGGCAGGGTGTGCATCTCCTTAGCTTCAGCTGTGGCTGATAGGTTTTGGTTATTTTCCTTCCATAACAATTAAAATAAAAAACTCAGACTGCTTAATTTTTTATTTTAAAATTGCTGCAATGGGTCATATTTTTATACCAACATATTCCAATTGCAGATATATTTTTAGACAGAATTGTTTAGATTAATAAAATAAGAAATGTTGCTATAAATATTAGATTGATTTTGATGTTTCAAATTTTGGAATAAAATACTTCTCAATAAAATATATTTGCTGAATCCTTTTCAGATGAAAATGCCTTTTTAATTATATGCAATTTCCAATGGAAATCTGGCTGAGTAATTTCTTGCAGCCCATAGAGACTGAATATCAGAAAGCACATCACAGAAACCTTATTTTTGTCAGCTAAAATTGAACAACAAATTAACTTCTCAGAATCAGGCTTGTTACCATTGTATGGCTTGCTATAAATTGGTTCTCTTGTTACTGGATGATGGAGTTCTTACAGCATTTTCTCAGTACAAAAGGTTACTACTGAAAATCTAATAATCATATTTTCTTCCCTGTCTTCATTTTAGCTATATAAAGTTATGAAGGGGAATTTTTTATTTTCTGCTTATATCAATGGGGAAAAAATAATATTTTTTATTTTAACAATCTTCCTCTCTAACAACTGTATTTCATGTGCTTGGTGATGTAAACATGTTGCTGGACAAAATAGAAGGTGGCACATTAGTTTTCTTTGAACTGAATATTTGTAAACATAAACCTTCAATAGAAACTAGAGCTTTCTCTACAGAAGTGAAGAGAAGTCTATAGACTATAATTGTGGCAGTAAATGACTGCGAGACAGCTGGAAAAGATCCAGGAGAGAAAGCAATTCAGTAAGTGTGGATGCAGATAATTGCTAATGATTAGTGTTTTGCCAATTAGGCACTTTTTGAATGAGTGCTAAGAAGTTGAACTACCTTTTGAAGACAGCAGAGGAAGGACCCACCCATTAAACCAGTGGTTTCCCATCTTTTCCACTAGGGGGACTAGCCGTCCCACTAGGCAAGATGCTGGAAATCAGTTCAGTAACATGCAAGGCACCAACTTTAATCAGCTAGTGAGTGCAGGGATGATGGGGGAGAAAGGAGGGTTACACACATGCACAGTCTCCGAATATTATCACATGTAATTTTACATGTGCTGCTGCCTATGATGTTACTGAAATCCCACAGTTGGTTATATACACATTTATGTGCTCACATGACTTGAGCAACTACACATGTCTCCTTCCACAAACTATTTGTTGGCCAAGGCGCCATTATTCGGTTTCCTTTGGGCATAAGGCATGGAACTCTGACCTTCTCCAAAACCAGGAAATACATAGTTTGCAGCTATCAAACTGCAGACCAAGAATCTCCTCTTCCACCCTTGCACTGGGGGTGGGTACAGGAAAGGCTATGACTATATTTGAGCCTTTTCACACGGGCACGCCCCACACACACACATGCGGTGGGGGTTTGCCCGTCTGAACGCCACCTACAGTGGGGGAGGGGGGCATCCATAGGAACAGCGCCTGTGGTGTTGTGGGGGGGGTGAACGCCTGTGCTCCACCCATGGAGCAATAGGCTCCAATGCCAGTTGCTCTGTGCATGAAGATGGGTGTGCGCCCATGGGAATGGGTACACACCCACCACGGGCACACACCCATTCCTCCACCCACCGCGGCCCAGTTGAAAAAGGCCTTTGAGTAGGGCAGGGATGAGTGGGGCGTGGGTGTTGTTGAAGGTGATGATGGGAGCTGGGGTGTGTTGAGGCATGTATGGGGTACATGAGGGGAGCATGATTTTATGTAACGGGTATTTCTTTTTTAAATATGTTGTGAGCTGCTCTGAGGCTGTGGGGATAGGGTAGAATATAAATCAATAATAATGACAATTCTGTGCATGTGTCCACATTACCATTGTGAGCTGCCCTGAGCTGCCTTTGGCAGGAAGGGCGGGGTAAGAAATTTAAAAAAAATAAATGAATAGCATCCTGGAATAAAGAGACCAAACTGTTACTTCTATTTGTGGTTATTACCTGATGAAAAAACAATTGCTCCTGCCCTGCTATCCCCCTTACTTACCCAAACTGCTCTGCATCACCACCTGTCTATACTCACAACAACACAGACATTTTGTTTCAGGTACTGGCCAGGAACCCATGTTCACTGCATTTTGCCCCCATTGTGGAAAATGGAGAAAATGCAGTGAGCACGGCCCGGGTCCCTGCTCATAATTCAGCAACATAAGCAATCCATACAAGTATGTCAACACAATAAGGTATTGAATTCAAATATCTGGAATCCATTTTGTGAAGTATACAGTACGGCCCTCATGCCAAAAAATGTTAACAAAGCCCTAACGTACTAGGCCCAATCAACACCCAGGCTCAAAATACTTGAGTGGTCCAACTCCCACAGAGCACTGTGATATCTTGGTGTTCCATTCAAGTGGAGCCACATTGGAAATGTGCAGGGGACAGTGCCTAAACCCTGCCCTTTTCTGACATTGCCCTGTCCTCACAGAGTGTTGTGATGTCATGGTGCTCTGTCATGGGCAGGGCAATGGCAACTGCTGTAAGAATTCCCAACCTCAGCCCAGTCTCACTGGGGTCAGGTTTCAGGCCTCTGCTACACAGTGCCAAGGATGCATGTTCATGTTTTTGTTTACTATTCAATAAAATCACATATGAAACATACTATACATGTCAGTATTTGGATACAATTTAAGTGGTATATAACAGCATTAGGGATGGGCGAACGTGGTTCGGAAGTTCAGAGTTCGGACCGAACTCGGTCTGTTCCGTCGACCGAACTGAACTCGAATTTAAAACCAAACCGAATTTCTGAACTCCGTTCTGTTCGCCCATCCCTAGTGGCAACACACACTAAAAAAACCTGGTTTTGAATGGCCAAACTTGGTTCGGAAGTTCGGAATTTGACCGAACTTGGTCTGTTCAGTCGACCGAACCAAACTTCCGAACCGAACTCGAATTTTAAACCAAACCGAATTTCCGAACTCGAATTTCAAACCAAACCGAACCACATTTCCAAACTCCGTTTTGTTAGCCCATCCCTAAACAGCATTATGAGGCTTTTAGTTATGGTACACAATAGCTTTTATGATACAATTTCTGAAAGGCACAAAGCATTCTAATACACATTTCAACACGATGTATGCCTAGTGATAATTTCTGATAGTGAATGATAGTCTAGTGAGAATTTCTGATATAATACATGGCCCAATAATGTAAAGGAAAGGGTGCGCTTTCAAAAATCTTTAGAGTGTGTCCATTTAGTACATCTCTTAATCAAACAATTGCCATTTAAATGTTTACCATGATCAGCTACACCGCTGGAGAGCCTTCAGTGCTGTGGGAGGCACTCTTGGGACTTTCAACAGTGCCAGGGACAGCAAGCATCTGAGGAATTGGGTTTGGGCAGTGAACACTATGCATTTTGAGTCCTGGACTCTAAATTTTCTGAACAATGAACTGCAAGCTGGATGAAGTCTTGTGGACCACCAGAGAAGACACACACACTCAGCAGCCCCCTAGAAATGCAGCATCAGCAACACTGAAGCTCCATGAGACAGTGTGGGAAGGTTACCACTCTTGCGTAATCTTACCCCACTCTGGGCAGCTGGGCCAGGCAATGCAGTGCATCATGTGACCAGTGCCTGCCAGATGTTCCTCCCATTGCAGGGCGAGGAGGGGGCAGCTGGCTGCTACGCATTGTGTTGTCCCCAGAAAAATTCTTGAGGCTGCGTCGCAGAGCAGCCTTACCGAACTTGAGGTAAGTCTGCCAAGGTGGGGCAATGCCCCACATGCACAGAGCACTGCTGTGGGGCCTTGCGTGGCAGTGCCTTTGCCCATCGCATGCTGACACATCACAGCTGGGGGCGGGATCTCAGTCGGGGGGGGAGGTGGGGGAAGGGCTGGGCACCCACTTGTGGGGCTGGTGCTGTGGCCCGTCTCGGCTGTGGTGGCAGCTGCAGCAGCAGCGCAGCTTTCCCACAACCATCTGCCCAACTCCCTGCGCTGGCCCCACAGTGTGGTAGCAGTGATTGCCCGCCATGAGGCTGCATGGGGATTGGGCTACCACTGCTCATCTGGCTGCACCCACTGCTGCAACCTCCGCTGTTGGAACCCTAGGGAAGCTGCCACCAGTGCTGACTTGTGCCCCTTGGAGTAGTTGCCAGTGATGATGCCTCTTGCTCTGTGGCCCTGTACTCAGTGGGAGATTTGCCATTGACTTCAGTGGCTTCAGGACCAAGTCCTAAGGAGGATTTGCAGACAGCCTATGTTACCTCAGAGAAAATAAATACTCAGATAAAGGAAACAAATGTCTCTTTGCAATTTTCAAATACAAGTTCCCAGGAGCACCCCTGCATATCTGCCTAGAGCAGAATTGGGGGAAGTGACCATTTTGGCCCCAGTCCATTGCAGTTTGATAAATTACTGGAGTAGGTAACAGCAGATGGAGCCAACTAGGTTGCTAAAATATGTGTAGAGGAACAAATAGGCTGGCTCCATAAACTGGAGGGGAAGAACTGAAATCTTTGGCTTTATAAGGTAAATTATTTGGTCCAGGAGTATGGTTTTTCCTTGCTAGCCCTGAACCTCTTGGCTAATAAAGCTAAACAAACATTTAACCAAAGAGTGTTGGACGTACACAGGCAGAAGGATATTGATGGTCTCTCAGCAATTCTCAGTATTCAACCTGGATAAAGGTGTGTAATAGGGTGGCTCCTCCGAGCAGGTAGGAGCCCTATTACTGAGCTGCGTAGTGACTATATAGCTAGGCATCAAACTTGGAGCATGCCCAGTCGAGACTCTAAAACCCTCTGGAGTCTAAGTCCTGGGGGCATGCTCAGCAGAGCTCCAGAAAGCCTTCTGAGCTCTAAGTACACAGACATGCTCAGTAAGGCCAGTTGGAACTGAGTATGCTCAGGGCCTATAAAGGGCCTGAGCTCAGTCTCCTAAGGGTGGCCGTAGGAGAAGGAGCTTACTGCTTCAGTGCCCTCCTCCTCATTGCTGGAGCTTCTCCAGCGAGACCCCCCTGGACCCTCGTCTGTCGACCCTGTTGGCGGAACAGGAGATGGAACAGCTCAGGTGGGATCTGCTTAATTTAGGCCACCAGGACTAACCAACAACTCTGAGAGTCTCATACCTTGTGAGGCTGAACCCCCGCTTAAGAGACTGGTCTGAGGACCCTAAAGGGTATAAACCCCTCTGCAAATACGCTATTGGAGGCGTAGGTCTTGACTATAAGGGGAGGTTGGAGGTCAAGGGTGGGACCCCTACAAGGGAAACTCACATAGCATAAACCCCTCCTTAGGGGCGGGGATACAGCCTGGCTGAAGGCTGACTAGGTGTGGCAGTGGGATTTTGATCATTCCCCCATAAGATACCCAGCAGCCTGTGCGGCCCTGGAAGACCCCCCCTGCTACAAAGTGAAATTAATTAATGTCTGTGAAAAATATTTGTTTTCCTCTGAAATTGCACCTAAGGAAGGCTTTTACAAGGCTGCATTTTGCCTTGATGCTGACCCAAGTTATTCAGGGTAGATATAAAACATCCCATTAAATGAATGATTTTGCATCTGCGGGGAGCCCATGATTGAAGATTTGGTTCATTATGTTTTAAAATGTCATATATATGTTGTCCCATGGAAGAGATACTTGAGTGATCTACTAGAGAGAAAGAACTTTTGGACTGATAATGCAAAGCTGGTGTTTCTACTAAGGGATAGTAATTGGTTCGTAACTCTGAGAGTGGCTTTATTCGCAGTGAAGGCCCAAACCTTATGAGAACAGTATGTCAATTGTATAAACATCTAACGGTGTCCTTGTAAAATGATTTTTTTTTAATGTATATGGGTTTTTTAATTGTGAATTGTTTTAATGTTTTGAGTTGTTGTTCGCTGCCCCGAGCTGCCCTGTGGGCTGGAGGGGCGGGATAGAAATCATGTATAAATAAATAAATATAAATTTAAAAATATTGTACAACAGTCCCTGTTTTATTTTATTTTATATTTTATTGGAATATATTTTTCTATCTTTGACAAGGACAATATACCAATTCAAATAAACAAACAAACAAATACAAGTTGGAAATTAATTTTCCAGCAAATGGATGTTCTTTGGTACTCCAGAATTGAGGTCTTTCCTCAATTAATCTAAATACTTAGTACAAACTTCTAATCTCCACAGGAGAGTTCCTGATAAAAATAATCTATCATTTTCAGTAACCATTTTTGTTTTTCACATATACATTGATTTATACTATTAAAATAATTAATAATTATGAATGCTACATACATAATTTGTCACTTGCTAATAGTGATCAGTGAAAAACATGGAATCCCGTGGGTTTTTTCCCTGAAAAATGGAATTTCGTGGTTTTTCGTGCAAAATGGAAACCCAGGAACCCTGGTGATCACAATGTAATTAAATTAAACATGCTAACAGGTGAAAGATTACTGAATAAGGCCCTTTTTAAACGGACTGCGAAGGCGCCACCGTCTGTGGAGGATGTGTGGAGGCGGCGGCAGGTATGTGGCCCAGCACACGGATGCACACCCACCTCTACTGATCTCCATCCATCTCCACGCACAGAGGCACCTCCATTTTCCCCAATGCCTCCCTGCATGGGCGATGGGTGGAAATGGGTGGAGTGTGGGAGCGCGCACCCCCACCCACCCCAACTTGCTGTCACACGGACGCTCTCCCTTACCCACCCAGACACCCACGGGGACAAGGGGGTGTATCTCATGTGAAAAGGGTCTAAGTCTGCCACAAGGTAATCTTCAGGAAGGGAAACTATGCAAAGATGAGGATGTTAGTTAAGGGGAAACTAAAAGGGAAAGTTATCAGGGTCAAAGACCTGCAAGAGGTATGGGGACCATACTACTATATTAGGCACCTAGATTAAATATGTACCACAAGTTTAAAAAAAATGGGAAAAGACACAGATGCCATGGATAAGTGGTAAAATTAAGGAGGCTATCAGAGACCTAAAAATTGTCCTTCAAAAAATGGGAAAGTATTCCAAGTGAGATAAATAGGAATAAGCACAGACATCGGCAGAGAAAGTGTAAAACCATGATAAGGCAGGCCAAGAGGGAAATTGAGGAACAACTTGCTACGGATACGAAATCCAATAGTAATTTTTTTCCAGTACAGCAAAGGCAGGAAACCTGCTAGAGAGGCAGTTGATCTGCTAGATGATCAGGGAACAAAGGGGGTGCTCAAAGATGACCCAGCCATTGCTGGGAAACTAAATCAGTTGTTCTTTGCATCTGTTTTTACTGCAGAGATGTTGGGGCGATGTGAGATCTTTTTCTGTGACTGCCCCTGTGCTATGGAATTCACTCCTGGAGGAGAATCGGTTGGCCCCCACTCTCCTGTCGTTTCGACGTTTGTGTAAGACCTGGCTGTTCCGCCAGGCTTTTGGCGAGGGAGCGGGGGAGGGTGGGGGAGGTGGGGTTCGGGAGGGAGGGTGTGTTTTTATTACTTGTTTTAAAATGTGTAGATTTATTTTTAAATGTTTTATTATTGAATTTTTTTGTGTGCATGTTGTTCGCCACCCCAAGCTGCGTTTGGGCAGGAGGGGCGGGATATAAGTTTTGAATAAAATAAATAAATAAATAAATAAATAAATCTCTTGTCCCTTGAGCCTTGCTAACTTGGCCTCTGCCTTGGAGGAATGCCTGAATGACACAGCCACCTGGATGTGTTGGAGCTACCTCATGTTCAATTCAGGCCTCCACGGAAGACTGAGGTAATGTTGGTGGGAAGGGGCAGCTTATATGAAGATGCCCTTGCCTCCCTCGGGCCCCTGAATATGCCTGGGGTTCAGGTAGAGGTAGTGGGTCAGGTAAAGAACTTGGGTGTCATTTAGAACCGAAATGTCTATGACAGCCCAGGTGTTGGACATGGTTTAGAAATGCTTTTTTCAACTACGCAATTTGAGAAAGTTACGTCCTTATTTATCCCAGGCTGAGCTTGCCACAGTAACTCATGTCTTGGTGACTACGAAGCTTGACTTTTGTAACTCCCTTTTCTACAGCTACCGATGGTGCTTATCCATCGCTTGCAGCTTGTTCAGAATGTCGCAGCGCAGCTGCTTACTGGTTTGAGCAGCCATGATCATATTACACCCACCCTGCATTCTCTGCATTAGCTGCCTGTCGAGTGATGGATTGAGTTTAAGATCGCGCTGCTGGTTTTTAGGTCCCTGAATGGTTTAGGCCCTGGCTATATTTGAGATCTACTGCTGGAGCCTCACACTGGGGCCAGTCCATGCACGCGGTTTCCGTGTGGCACAACCTGCAGGCAATGGGGAGTGCACATGGTTCCTGTACATCTGTGCACACAGAATCCACAGGGCATGGGACTGGCCCCACTAATGGGTATCTGCACACAGGAACTACCAACTGTTTGGGGGTTCCTCCATCACGTGTGAAGTCGGCAGGCAATTGGGCTTTCGCTGTGGCAGGCCCCACTGTGTGGAACTCACTCCCTCTGGATGTGTGTCTCAGTTTCCCCCCCTCCCCCTTACCTTTGAAAAGCACCTGAAAACAAATTTATTCCCTAGGTGCCTTTAAGATCCACTGATGGTTCCCTCAGTGTACTTTGTCCTCCCTTTTTTCCTACCCCATCTAAAAATGTTTAAATAATGGTTTTAACCTGCTTTGTATTCTTTATATTGTTTTTAACTGCACTTGTGACCTTAGTCAACTGCCTGTGCCATGCTCTAGATCTGGGACAGTCGACCATTTTGGTCCTGTTAGAGTTATCAGCTGCTTTTGATACCGTTGATCACGAGAAGTTGGTGACTTGTCTGCAGGATCGTGCCAGGTTAGGCAGGATTTTTCTTGATTGGTTCTGCTCATCCTGGCTGGAAGAACTCACTGTATGGTTCTGGGTGACTGTACATCATCTCCCCGGGATCTCACGTGTGGGGTACCACAGTGTTCTATTCTCTTCCCCCTCTCCTGTTCAACAATGCAGCCTGTGGGCGAGGTCATGAGAGACTTGGAGTGTGTTGGCATCAATATACTGATGACACCCAGCTTTATTTATTTTATTTATTTTTCTCTATTTTTCAATTTAATACCCCACCCCTCCTGCCATCAGGCAGCCCAGGCCGGCTTACAATATAAAAACACAAATAAAATTAAATTATTTTTTTTTTTTTAAAACTGCAAAAAGGAGGGCAACATTTAGCACCACCACCACCCATCCCATCCCCACCCCACCCTTTCACCCCTCTCCCCCACCAAATGCCTGGTGGAACAGCCAGGTCTTACAACTTTTCTGAAAAGAGGGGAGGTCCGTGGCCAGCCGCACTCCCACCGGAAAACAACCATGGTGTGTTCACCGAGAATGCCCTCTCCTGTGTGGCCCCCAGAAAACTTGGGGGACCTTGAGCAGGGCACCCCTGGACAACCACAGGGGTTGATCCAGCACCCGGGTGGTGAGGTGGTCCTGCAGGTAGCCAGTGCCTAGACCATTTAGGGCTTTATAGGTCAAAACCAACACCTCGAAGCGGGCCCGGAACACTATTGGCAGCCAGTGCAGAGCACAGAGCACCGGTGTCATGTGCTCCCGGCGGCCCAATCCCACCAAGAGACGGGCCGCCACATTCTACACTAGCTGCAGCCTCCGAGCCATTTTCATGGGTAGCCCCATGAAGAGCGCGTTCCCATAGTCTAGTCTAGAGGTGATGAAAACATGGATAAGGGTGACCAGGTCAGAGTCTGAAACATACGGCCGAAGCTGCCGCACCAAATGTAATTGGCAAAAGGCACTCCTCGCCACAGCCTCCACCTGGGAATCCAGGCGAAGCTGACCATCAAGGAGCACCCCCAGACTCCACACCTGGGGAACCAATGCAGGACAGACCCCGTCCACAATGGGGGCTGTTACCCCCATCGCCTTACCCACCAGCATCACCTCCATCTTTGTCAGGATTCAACCTCAGTCGGTTGGCCCTCATCCAGTCCCCCACAGTCGTCGGACGCCGGGTAAACTGTGGGAGACTGGATGAGGGCAAACTGCCTGAAGTTGAATCCCGACAAGACAGTGATGCTGGTGGGGAGGGCTGCGGGAGTGGAGGACCCCATCATTGATGCGGTGCACCCTGCCTTGGTTCCGCAGTCTGGGGGTACTTCTCAATTCACAGCTCCGCATGGATGTCCAGGTGGCAACTGTGGCGAGGTGTGCATTTACTAAATTAGATCTGGTATGATGGTTACGGCCATATATCTCAGACTGCAATCTTGCCACCATCATCCATGCCTTCATCACCTCGAGATTTGATTACTGTAATGTGCTCTACATGGGGCTACCCAAGGTGATGGTCCGGAGGCTGCAGCTGGTGCAGAATCCGGTGGCCCGCCTCCTTACAGGGATGGGTCGCCGCGAGCACATAACACCGGTGCTCCATTCTCTGCACTGGCTGCCTATAGCCTTCCGGGCCCGATTCAAGGTGTTGGGGTTTACCTATAAAGCCCTTCATGGTCGGACCCCACCTACCTTCAGGACCGCCTCACACCCTGGGTTTTGGAATAGCCACTGCGGTCGGCCAGGGGCTCTCTATTGGAGGTTCTCCATGTTCGGTGGGGGGCCACATTGGAGAGGGCGTTCTTGGTCACCACGACCCGATTCAAGGTGTTGGGGTTTACCTATAAAGCCCTTCATGGTCGGACCCCACCTACCTTCAGGACCGCCTCACACCCTGGGTTTTGGAATAGCCACTGCGGTCGGCCAGGGGCTCTCTATTGGAGGTTCTCCATGTTCGGTGGGGGGCCACATTGGAGAGGGCGTTCTTGGTCACCACGACTCGAATGTGGAACTCTCTCTTGGCGGAAGTTCATTTGGCCCGGGACCTTCCCTCCTTCAGGTGTCAATGTAAAACCTGGTTGTTCCACCAGGTGTTTGGTGAGAGAGATGGGTAGGGTGGTGTTGGGTGGGGGGATATGATGAATTGTTGTTTTTATTGAATTTTATGTATTTATAGTACATAAAAATACTGTTGTACTGTTGTTTTTATACTGTTGTTTTTGTGTTGTATGCCGCCCCGAGCTGCCTTGTCAGGAGGGGGTGGGATATTAACATTTAAACAAATATAAATAAATAACTTTTAAAATGTGTTTGTGTAGTGTTCTAAGTGCCATGTAAGGCAGGAGGTGCTATATCAATAACATTATTAATTATTATTCTCGTTATTAGAACCTGCATCATATTTACAAAAATATTCTAGTTTGCGGTTATTTTGTTTAAAGAAACATATAATGTGTGACAGTGATGAGTTAAAGGATTCAGGGACTTCCTCACAGTTTCATAGTCTTTCAGCCTCATCAGCATTACTGGCAGAAGCAAACCACAGACAGAATTAGAAAGCCTTTCACAGACACTTCTCTCTGCAAGGATGTTGAATCTCTTTCAATCAGTCCCAAGGAAAGAAGATGAAAGATGTGGAGTAATTTTGATCAAAATACTGATGAGACTGGGCAGATCCATTTGTTTGCCCAAGACAAACCTGCCAATCTCTCCATTCCCCCAGGAAATCTACCCTCTACGCACAAACCATCCTTTACGCTTAGGGTTGCCACCTTCAGTCGCTTTTTATTTGACACTTCCATTTTGGCCTATGGGAGTGTCAGGTAAAAATCCACCACAAGTGGCAACCCTACTTACACTACCCATTGCATCTAACACCAAGCCCTACCCCTTCCAGTCCAGCCAAACTCTCTGCCATGAAAAACCAGCCATGCAGCCACATCCCTACATCTCTCTTGTGGCCTGGCTCCCTTCCTAGCCCCATGTCATAGGGAGAGCTGGTCTAGGGACTCTGTTGCTGCAAATTGAGTTTGACAATTCTGGACCAGGATGAGTTGTGGACCCAGGAGTGTCTTCCTCAGGACTGGCCTTAGACTTTGCGGGTTCCAGGATGAAAGTAAAATGTGGTGGTGATGCCACTTCCTTTCCCATGGCCCCTCCCCCTTGGGAGCAACCTCTATGGGGCCCTAGAGGTGGTCATGCTTGGGGCCCTGCTGGGAGAGAGTGGGCCCCTTGCCATGGTGAAATCAGAAGTCACTGTGGGGCCCCCAGAAGAACAGGGCTCAGGGCAGTTGCCATGGATCATCCTATGGTATGGCCAGCCCTGGTCTTCCTGGATGTGGATCTTTCACTTGCTGCTGAGGTATCCTTCTCTGATTGATGGCCATATTGTAACATCACAGTGTGGGTACCATCTTGAAAAGCACAGAGCTATTGAAGGGAGCCTGGCCAATGAGAGGTGGATGGGGATGATCCATTCAAACCCCAGAAATCTGGGGTGACAGGTCTGTGGGTATACCCCTTCCATCCCACCCCCTCATTTTTATCCTTGTGAAAAGAGCATGCGATAACAAAGAAGGGCAATTTTCATTTGTATTTTCCTTCTCATTGCTCAGCTAGACAGAGCAGGGATGAAGAACCTCAGGCCTGGAGGCCAAATGTGGCCCATGGCTAGTTTTTATTTGGCTCCTTTCCATTGTTTGGATCAGGCCCCTAGCTCCAGTTCCTGCCCCCAAGCATTGAAAGACTGAACTCAGGGAAAGCGAGCAGACATGAGGGCATGCACACAAGGATAGGGGATAGATCCACGCCACAGTTCTATGATCTGGATCTTCCTCTTCCTGGGTGTGCCCCTTAGCACCCCTGCTTTCAACTTCTATGCACCCCATGGAGCTTGTACTCATTTTCAAAGTGGCTCCTGTGAGAAAATAGTTCCCCACCGTTTAGACAGAGCAGCATTTCTGATTGTTTATTGGGGTTTTGTTGAGACTTAAGAGGTTCCCTACGAATCAGGTTCCCACCCCAGGTGGGATTACACACTCTATGGATGAGGTCATGATTCTGGTTGGTACTTGATATACTTTAGTTACAGAATTATAACTAAATCTCAAAATAGTTTGCCATGGGCAAAAGCTTGGAAACCACTGACCTAGACAGCATGAAAGTGTGTGTGTTTCATGTTTTAAACAGAATGGCTGTAAACTATCAGCAAAAATGCAGTCAAAAGTAAATTAGATTTTTATAGCTTCAATCCTGCATCTTTATAAAGTCATTATTGATGACAATGAATTAGTTACACTGTTCTGTTGAGAATGACATTGAAGTAATTAAATGATAAGAAAACACTAATTAGATTCTGAAAATTCTGTTTTGATAAAGCTCAATTAAAGTTTTTCTAAAATATGATTTTTGTCTAACCTGACAGTTCCTTTGTTAATTGTAGGACACCTTTAATTCTTACAGCTGCCAAAATCCTTCTGTTCTACTATTTCATTATGGGAATTGAATAAGCCTTGGATAAGGGCTAATGATTTGGTCCAGTATGTTTCTGGCTCCCAACTACAAACATGTAGGCATAGTCCCATTCCTTTCTGTGGGAGGATACAAATGTAACTATTCATAGGATTGTAGCGTTGTTTGAGGCTGGATGGTGGTGCACATATAAGGAGCTGCTCAGGGAGTCAACCAATGGTCCATCTTAGCCTAGTTAGTGTCACAACCTGACACGGCAGCAGGGTTTCAAATCCAGCTCTCCAGGGTCTCCAGCAGAGGCCTCACCCAGACAGTCTACCCAAGACCCTCCAGGATTCCTGGCACAGGCCTCACCCGTGTGCTATCAGAGATCCTGAATTGAAGATGTCAGGGATTGAATTTGGGACCTCATCCATGCAAAGTATGCACGCTACCAGCTGAGCCACGGCCCACTGCATGTATGTGTATGTATCAAACTTTGCCTTATCACAAGCTTCACGGCTTGGACTCAACCCTACCAACAACTCACCGTGCACTTCCCCCCTCCCCCCAAAAAAGCAGGGAAAAGAGGCTTAATGGGAAAAATAGTACCCATATGGTACCTGCGTGGGTATCACACAGTACCTGAATAGTTTGGGTATCATGATTCAATGGGATTATGTATGGGTTCTAGAACTTTGTACAGGTGCAAGCCCCATTCTCTTCAAAGGGATTTATGCCTGCATTCATTGCTAGTAGATGCTATATGCCCCGTGGTTAGTCCAACCCACAATGTGCTTTGCTGGTGCAAGACCTACTGAGGTGGATGGATCTTGCACCAGTGAGCTGCTTTGAGGCTCAGCCTATGTGTGAGCAAGAGGGTGAAGTCAGATTGGGAGTGGGTATTACCGTTATCACAGATGAGCTCATTCACCCCAGCCTTGCCTGAAAATCAAAGGGTTTGGAGACAGGCAATAGATCACTTCGCTTGCATTATTCCATCCAGAATAATGGGGAGGCGGGCACCCCTCCTTCTCCCCTCGGCAGGCTGTGGTATTATTTATTAGCACTTATGCAGCAAGGGGATGCACCATCTGCATCTGATATATTATTTATTAGCACATATGCTCTTCTAGGATGGGGAGTGGTGATAATAGGTTTGTGTCGGCCATCCTGGTGCTGAAAGGGATATCCTGTATTTTAACCCCTGCCCCCCAACCATCCCACAGGCAGGGACCGCGTCTATTTCTATGTTCTGTACAGCGCCAGGCACATGGCTGGCGCGATATAAATGTTTTATAATCATCATCTCTCAAAAGACAGCACCCCACAAGACAGAGCCCCACAGCTGCATAACGTCCCATAGCACAGAGCTCCCCGGCTCCTCAGAATGATGTCCCTTATTTTTAGAAATGTTGCTCCGGTGGGAGGCTGGGGATTTGGATCCCCCCCCCCCCAAGAGGCGCGGGCTGGCTCTCTACAAGGGGGCGGCGACTACACCAGAGCAACCGACCGGGTCTCGCCTCCCCCCGCCAGCTGGAAGTGCCCCGAAGGCGGCGCGGGCGGGCGGGAAGCTGCGCTGCGGCCGTCTCCTCCCTCCATGACGTGTGTGTGAGGAGAGGCGTGGGCCGCCTCCTGCCCCACCGCCGTGGGTGGGAGTGATTCTCCGTCTCTTCCTCCTCCTCCTCCCGCGGCAGCTGCCTCCGCCGGGGAGCAAGGCGCTGCTGGCCCCAGCCGCCCGCCCGCCCGCCTCCGCAATATGCCTCCGCTGCCCTCTGGCTGGTCGCCATGCCGGGGATTTGCGGGCGCTTCCCTTTCCCTCTGCTCCTGGGACTGGCCGCCGCGCTGCTGCTGAAGGGGCGACCGGTCCCCGCCGCCGTCACCAGCTCCGCCNCCCCCCCCCCCCAAGAGGCGCGGGCTGGCTCTCTACAAGGGGGCGGCGACTACACCAGAGCAACCGACCGGGTCTCGCCTCCCCCCGCCAGCTGGAAGTGCCCCGAAGGCGGCGCGGGCGGGCGGGAAGCTGCGCTGCGGCCGTCTCCTCCCTCCATGACGTGTGTGTGAGGAGAGGCGTGGGCCGCCTCCTGCCCCACCGCCGTGGGTGGGAGTGATTCTCCGTCTCTTCCTCCTCCTCCTCCCGCGGCAGCTGCCTCCGCCGGGGAGCAAGGCGCTGCTGGCCCCAGCCGCCCGCCCGCCCGCCTCCGCAATATGCCTCCGCTGCCCTCTGGCGATGCACTTGACCTGTCGGATTGCATCATCACCCTCCCCCCCCCCATATCCCGCTCGTTCCCCCCTGCGCCCCGCAACATCCCCTTCCCTAGATCGGAACCATACCTTCCTCCTTCCCCAATTTCCTTACCACCCCCTCCCCCGCTTCCCCTGCGGATCGCCTAGACATGCGTGTGCTTGTTATTTATGGCTAGTGTTGCTGGGGAAGGGGCTTAGCGACTGCGTATGCTTAATGAAGCGGTTTTTATGGCTCTTGGGGATGTGAATTAGCTTT
This sequence comes from Sphenodon punctatus, assembly GCA_003113815.1. Lineage (NCBI taxonomy): Eukaryota > Metazoa > Chordata > Lepidosauria > Sphenodontia > Sphenodontidae > Sphenodon > Sphenodon punctatus. The sequence continues at coordinate 325,368 of QEPC01001409.1, forward strand.
GTAGTTGCTCTTCCTTTCCCTCACTCCAAGCCCCGGTGCTCTCTTTGGGAATTAAGAGTCCCCTGGAGCAGCAGCTGACGCTGTTATATTTTAGGGCTCTGATGGAGGCAGCTCTGTTGCCACACTTTGAATAGAGCTTTTTTCAGGGCTGCCCTTGCATCTGGAGATGAGGAGGAATAACCTTGATTTTTCTTATGAAAAGGAGAGTTGCTCTTCAGGGAATATTGACAGGTTGTTTTTGGTGGGAGGGAAAAGGAAGGCATTATTCCCTATTATTATTTTCAAAAATCTAGGTTAGATAAATCTAGGTTAGAAGCCGTCCCGAGCTGTTTGCAGGAGGGGCAGAATACAAATTGAAAAAATACATAAATAAAAATAAAATAAAATACATTTATTTTTGTTTGTTTTTTCGCACTGGTTGGAAAGAATTATGCATTGCTGGGTGGGGGGAAACTAGGTTTCTGCCTAGTTTTTCCAATATGTATGTTGCAAAATAGAATTTGTACTATATTTAAGAAGGTGGTGTTAGTGTTTGTGTTGATGAACATGTAGAGCTAGTTGAAAAGGCTATGGCACATCTATGAATGATGATTTAATTTCTGTAAATATAGCTCAAGATTGCCTGTATAAGAACAGGATAGATTCAAAGTATATACTATTTTGTGATGCAAAATGAAGAACGGTGCATTTTTTTCAGTAAGGCACATAGTGGATTTGTTTTACCCCTAAACAGAATCCATCTTTGATATGTCTTGTTTGACCATGCAGATACTAAAAAGTTATTTATGAGAGAAAACATGTCCTTTCAGTTTCTGAGTGAGGGATGGTAGGGAGATGGTGCCTTGTTTGGGTGATGGTGTTTGAGAATGGTGGCTCAGTAAATTGCTGCTTGTAGGTTATAATCACCAGATTAATGTAATGGAGAATGCATGTTTTAGATTTTCTAACTCTCTCTAATGACTGCCAAAATCTGTGAGCTCACTTGTTTTTATATGTACTCTGCAGAAAATGTGTCCTCCCTCCCACAGTTTTGAAATACAGAAACATACAATGAATTCACAAATTAAGGATTCTGTTGTTTAATCCAGCCCATGTGACTGCACCCCATTACTGAATTTTAGCATGTGTAGCAATTTTTAAATTAAAATATGTTCTGAAACAGAAGTAGCTGAAGTTAGTATAAAATAATTCTTATAACATCACCAGTTTTCAGTAACATCCTAGTTTTCTGTGACAAAAAATTGGAAACTCTGATAAAAAACCATACATTCTCTGATTTAAAAAACCAAAAATCTCTGATTTTGTGTGACTAAATGTAAACACTAGTTGACTTTCCCTTATCACAATATATATAGGTATGAGTTAGAACACCATGTTTTATTGTAATATTTTAATTTGATGCAATTTTGCAGCTACCTGTTCCACCAAGTCTCCCCCCCCAATAAATAAATAAATAAATATTCTAGGTGTGTGGCACCCCTCCAAATGCAGACCCCCTCCCCCACAGGCACATTGCCTTTAGGTTGCTTCTCCTCCACTGCCCTGCCCTCGCTGCCTCTTCCTCCCAGCCTGGTCCCAGACTGTCCTGCCAGCCAGAAAGGGGGACCATAGAGAGGCTGGCACTTGGTGAAGCTGCTATGGGCCCATTTAGGCCCGCCTCCTGCCCTTCTTCTCAAGGTCCAGAAGACCTGACTGCCCCAATGCATAGTTCCCCTGCCTCCCCAACCACAGGAGGTCTGTGGCACCCCTCCAGATGCAGAGCCCCTGCCTCACACAGCAGCAGGTTGCTTCCCTTCAGCTCCGCTCCATGTCCTTTCTGCCCCGCCTTCACTGTGTCCTCCTCCCAAACCTGTATGTTTTTTGCCATTTTCTGCTAAAGTCTCTGGAAAAAGGCAAAATCTCTGACTTTGTCTGTTTTTCTCTGGTTTTCTGTCACAAAGGGAAAACTAGGAATCCTGAACATCACCTATTATCCAAGGATTTCAAGATGCTTTCAGACATTAATTATTTAAAAGTCTTGCAATATCATGGCTCTATTCTGCAAAGCAAATAAGCACAAGCTTAACCTCACTCCTTTTCAACATAGAACTTAAGCAAATGCTTATGTCTCTCATTGAAAATGTTGGTTTAAAGTTAAATATGCACTTAAGTGCTTTGATGATGGCTAAAGTGTAGCATTTGCAGTAGAACCTAAGAGTCCTGGCTTCCAGTAGTGATCTCTAACTGGCAGAATATCTCTCTGCAATGTGGTTATTGCTGTAGATGATGGATTTATTAATTTTCTAAGAATAGCAGGGCAATTTCGGACAAACCAAAGGATTTATATGTGCACCTTGGTGATGCTGTACAAATATACTAATTGCTAAGTTGGTGAGATCATCCAGTAAAAACATGCAATTAAAAGCTATGCCAACATTATAGCTTATATTATAAAATACTTGCTTATATAAGAAATTATCTTCTTCTGAGGTCATTCTAACAAACAAGTTTTATGGAACTATTTTGATGGCTTTGAGCAACCGCCCCCCCACCCCCCCGTGATGGCTCATCCTGTCAAAGAGTCTGTCTATAGAAATTAATAAAATTAATTGCATTTTATAATTTTTGAGTATAATATTGGAACTGATTGAAAAATGGTGTTTTTCATAGTGGGGAAAACCTAAAAATTAAAATTTCTACTTGCGTTGGAATTTTTGTGTGTGTATGTTAAACCAAGAACTGGCAGGGTTTTTTGGGAACATCTTGTGTGTTTTTAAGGGCGTTCTTAAATGAGAGGGGCAGGCAGGAGGGATCCATGATTGGTGCAGGGGAAGGGTACGTGGGGAGCACTTCACACAAGTGGCCCCATGCACAGCCACCTTGCCCATGCACCACCCACTCCATCTGCGCAAAGGGCACTCTGGCTTTTTGCCGAAAGCCCCATGCGTGGGTGGGCTGGAGACGAGTGGGGAACGGGTGGGTGCAGGAGCATGCCCCTCCCCCACAACATTCAGATGAGACGGGCCCCACGCAGGGAAAGGCAGTCCTCACATGGGGCTGTCTTGTTTAAAACCAGAACCACCCTAAATTGTATAGTTTTATAAAAAGGGAAATGCTGCTTCTCATTGGATGTTTACAACATGCCTTGTATAGCCTTTTTGGAGGCTTACGATATAATACTTTTACAAGAGACTTGGCTATGTGATGATGCAATTTTGTCTTTACCGGGCTGTAGAACTTTCCTACAGGGGGGTATTAAGCATAGGAGTAAGGGCAGATGTTCAGGAGGCCTGGCAATCTTAGTGAGGGATAGTTACTTGTATGACCTTCAGGTGATTCCAACGCCAGGGAAGGATTTCCAAGCTGTATGTGGGAAAGTAAGCCCCCTAGATAGTTTTTTGGTGATAAATATCTACATCCCACCGTTAACATCCCAGTATTATGATGGGAAGGTTTGGGACCAGTTGGAGGTTTTCGTACAGCATATTGAGAATCTTTATCCCCGGGCAATCCTCATGATTGCGGGTGATTTCAACACCCGATATGGGACTAACAAGGCCATGGAATGTGATTCTCCCATGTGTGCCTTATACAAGATCCCCGAGCGTTTCTCATGTGACGAACAGATATCTGTTACAAGGGATAATATGTGTCAGCTAATGCAAGCATTGGATCTAATATTGTTGAATGGGTGGGGGCATGGGTGGGGGAATGGACAGCAAAGGGCAATATACCTTTGTTGGCGTGAATGGTCGAAGTGTGGTCGATTACATGCTGACCCACCCTTCACACTATGGAAGATTCAAGAATTTTGCAATATTATGCTGCCCTGAGACTGACCATATGCCTCTGGCAGTTCACTTTTAAAAGTCTCTTAACCCCCCAGCCTGCAACCGGACTGGGGTAGAAATGGGGACTCCCCAGAGGGTAAGAGTGCAGTGGGGCACAACGCTGGCAATCCAGACTATGGAGTATCTTCATGGGAGTGAATTAATAGAACTGGCTGAGATGAGGGAGGGTGAAGAATTAGAGACCTTGGCAGGAGCAAAACAAACTTTACTCACAGTCCTTGAAAATTTGGGGAGGGTTTTACTCTCCCATGAAGATAAGGGTAGGCCCATAAGACAGAATAAATGGTTTAGTAGTGAATGCCGGGAGCTGAAAAGGAAATTAAATAGGAAACATAAGGAATGGCTAAATTTTCCATCGGAAGCAGCAAGGTATGACTTGGTTAAAACACGAGTAGCCTATAAGAAGCTTCCGTGGGAAAAGAAACAGCAGCATGCTGTGGGCAAAACTCAAGGTAGCCTCAGAAACCGGCAATGCTAGACTTTTTTGAGCCTTGATAAGATTTTTAGGGGGAAATAAATGTACCATCAAAGCTTCCAACCTGGAACTGAAGCTCTGGTATACCTTTTTTGGGAAACCTTTGTTTGATAATGTATGTGATGACGAGGATGCATCTGACGG
>QEPC01001409.1:356808-394239 GCA_003113815.1 Sphenodon punctatus
AACCCGGAAGTTCCCCGGAAGGCCTAGAGCGTCCTGACGCCGGCAGCCACAGCCGGCGCTGAGGCCGCCGGACCGCCCGCCGCCGCCGGAGCTCCCAAAGGTAAGCGCACTGAACGTTAGTAGGGGTGATCCCTGGGGGTGTGTGTGTTAAACACCCCCCCCCAGGGATCGGGTCATACTTACCGGCGGCTGCGGGGACGCCGCTGGTGCTGGGGGGTGGGCTCGCCTCTGGGTCTTACTCTTTTTTAAAACAAAAATCCAGGCTGGGCAGGGTGGGTGGGGGGTGTCCCCCCTTCCACCCGCGCAGCCTGGACTCGGGGAGGTTTTTTTTTAAAAAACTTTTTTGCTGGGGCTTTAAGTTTTTTTACATTGCAGCCATTTTTAAATGGCTGCAATGTAAAAAAAATCCGGTACCCCGTCATTCACAGGTACTGAAGTATGGTATGTGCAAATTAATAGTTTTTCTTTACAGCTGAAATTATACTGTTATTGAAACAAGGACCAATGACATAGAAAACAACCTTGAATGTTTTTTCCCCTCAGTGATGAGTTTGCATAAACTGTGAAGTTGTTTTTTAAAAGTGAGATAATGCCATACGTAACTAATAGGTGAAAAAAGCATTCAGTCTATTTTTTCTGTTTTAGTTATAATGTTATAAGTGCCGCTGAGTGTTACCTTGCATACTAAGCAAGAGTAACATTTGTTGAATCCATCTAAAGCTAGAAGGAATAGGTTGAAGTCTTTCTATTGTATAGAATAGAAAACTGCTTATGCAGCACAGAAGGCACTGTTACTCTTTTCAAGCTAAATCCTGGCACCATAGAAGTAAATGGAAGTTTTGTTATTGTCCTTAGTGGGATTTGGGTCATGAGAAGAAAACAGAGCTGCCTGAAACTTAGGCTCCTCTGTCTCCCCATTTCCTGGTGACCCGTTTTTTGTTGTTTGTGTTGTGCTTGACTTCCATTTAAGAGATTTATACCTTCTGTAAATAATTCTCCTGAATGGTGTGGGAATGCATCTTAAAGTTCAGTCTTGCATTTTAAAATCTCAAAGGTGCACTTGAATACAAGACTGTAAAGATGCTGTTTCATCACCTCCGAATGGGCCATTTAGTTTCTGTTGGAATAAAACTTGTTTAGTAGGTCAGGAAGCTGTTTACTCCAGAAAAACCTCTCAGAAATTTGGAAAGGAGTGGGTCTCTCCTCTCCCGCTCTTTTCCAATGTGGCCATGCCTCTTGGGGTCATCATGACCTCATGATGCTCTGCAGTGGATGAAACCATGTTGGAAAAGGGATGGGAGAGCCTCTTCGCTCCACCCCCTTCCCAACAAGGCCACATCCTGGGTAACCTGGGGTAATAGAGGGTCTATCTGGAGACCCTAGGGGGACACTCTCACCATATGAAAAACCACAAAAACCTGTTTCCCCTATTCATTTATTTATTTATTTATGTATAATAAACTGTGTGAAAATATTAGATTGCAGGAGGCCTCAGACAATGGCTATTTGCTGTGTTGGTGCAAACCGAGGTTTAACACTAGTGCTATTTCCCTGTTACGCATTTCTTGTAATGTGGGAACGGACTGTAGCAGGGCAATGGTCAAGAGAGGTAAGTCGCATCCAGCTCCCCAAGAACTCTGACTTCACGGGATCCTCATTAAAAGTCCTTTATTATACAGGCTCCAGTATGCGTACAGGCTCTAGGGCCCCCACACTGGCCCCCTCTGGCCAGATACAGTCCCCCCTGCTGCCTGTTGGCTGTCTTCTCTTTACAGGCAGAGCCCTCCTTGCAACAGTCTCTCTCATGTCCATTCCTCACTCCTGGACTGCGCAGTCCCTAAGCCTGACTTCTCCTCAGCTCCTGCTTCCTCCAAGAATTACCTCTCTTCCCTTACTGAGCCCAGCTTAGGCTTCCTAGGCCTTGGGCTGGCCTAGCTACACCCTAGGACAGTAGCCTCTCACTTCTCTAGGCTGTTGGAGGCTCTCAGTTATGTTCTTCATAAAGAGCCAGGCATCCAAGCAGCCTGCACCTGCTCCAGGGACACTTCCCACTTTTAGTCTACTAGCTTCACAGAGTCCTAGGACGGCCACGCAGCACCATGGGCTTTCTAGCGGTGACAATACCAGAGGAAATGTTGAAAGCAGAGAAGCAACATGTAAAATGGGAAAAGGCACAGTTTTTATCTCTCACAGGTGATTTAAAAATGAGAGAAGACAGTTGTGTGTGAATGCATCCTGAGTCAAAACCGGAGCCTCTGGATTCAAACTGAACTTGCATTTGCTTACAGTTAGATTTTGCACAACCTCTGATCTCTACATTGTACACATAGCATTGTAGTCCAACAGCACCTATATACACACCCGAAAATGCGCATAGTATGCACAATATGTATAGGTCTACATGCATGCCAGACAGTGGGCATTTCTGCACACACCTTAAAGTGCTGGTCTTTCAAGCTTCTGGGTTTACAAGTCCACAAGTAAGTTCCAGATGCAGTCTTCTCTCACACACACTGCCCTGAGTCAGTTCCTGGATGCATTCTTCACACACACATGCTGGCCTGAGGCAGCCTAAAGTAGCTGCAGCTGTAGATGTGAGGGGCTGCCATGGAAACCAAGTGACCACAGCTGCCTGGAGCAAAGCAGCTTACCAGGAGAACTTTTTACACACACAAGTTCTGGGAAAAGTTCTAGGCAGACGTTCAAAGAGCCAGATGTTTAAGATATGGGTGAGTGATTAAGACACACAGAAAGTGCAGGATGTAACCGCAAACATGCAGGAGAAATGTGTGTGTAAAAACACCCAATGTGCAATAGTCGATCAAACGTTGCTTTAAATAACATTGTTAGAAAAGTTATTACATGTGACTATAGTTTTTTATTCAGAGTTAACTGAAGCAATTGGCGATTTGTGCGTTTTGTTAAGAATAAGGCCTGACAAAATACATCTATAAGTCAGGGACCTAATTAAATCATCATGTCCCCTAAGCCGGTCCAATAAGGTTAAAAGTTATGTGGAAAACATCTAACCATGTGCAGGGTTTTACACTGGCTAGAGAGATGCTGTTGGGTCTTATCAGCATTATAACTTTAAACTTACTGTAGGAGTTGCTGAAGTGTCTACTGAAACGAATTTCCATTTATGCATGTTTTACATCATGTAAAATAATAAATGTACCATATTGTCTGTTTAGCAGTTTAATTCGATTCATATTCTTGACATTCTGTATTGTTGTATTACAATGACAGTAGAATTTGGAGTAATTTCCTTACCCATAAATTAGATTTATAAAACTTTCTCAGTTTGATTTTATTTTTTTAATATTTTTTTTAGGTGCACTCACTGAAAGTCTTTATGTACCATCATAACATTTACTACCAAAATACAAAAAACATTAACTCAAAGATGAAATTAGCTGATGTTAAACATTTTATTCTGTTGGTGGCTTCCATGCTTTAATGGCTTCTGCATGCCATCTGTTCAGATTGAAGCAATTTACTTCCCCAGTTGTTACATTGTTGTTTCATGTTCACTGAAGATTTACATATTAAAAACCTCTTTTTAAGATGAACAGGAAAGCCTACTATTAGATTACAAATTTATTTATTGTACTTTTTGAGGGTATACAGCATGGTGTCAAAAATAACACCTCACCTTGTGCACAAGGTTCACCAACCACTACAGTGAGCATGACAGATTTACAAATGGTATCATATATTTTTATTAAAAACACAAATGTAAGGAAATTACAGAAAACATTTCAACCATTTTGCATATTCAGATAACATTCCATAGTACAATATTTTGCCTTGCGATTGTGAAATAGTTCTAACGAGTGATTTAAAGTTCCCCTCCTGGCATGAGCAGGCTAATCCTTCCAATGGATGCTTTAATCCACTTTGCAAGTGTTCACACTTTGTAGAGGAACAAGGAGTTAATGGCCATATGAATAGTCAGAGCTAAATGCGATAATATACATAATTAACACCCTCTTCAGAGGGTCATTTACCCTTGAGGGTAAACTACTATGGGTGTATTTGCACAATACGCTGTGTGTATGTGTGTTTTCTTGGTATAAAGTGTATCTAAAACGGTAAATTAGCAGCTATGTGCTGGCTACTTACTTGCTCCACATAGTGAGCCCAAGGAGCAATTTGGGCTGACTGTGCAAGGCAAGCTTTAACCACGTACAGTTAATAACCATGAAGGAAGTCATGTAGCTCACTGTTGTGACATGGTGAGTATGGCTGCAGTGGCGACGCTCCCTGCATGGCCTCTTATCTGGGTCCCTAGGAGTGTGAACAAGCTGGCTCGCTGCTGCTCCTGCTTCTCAGTGCTCCCCAAGACTCATGGTTATTCCTGCTGCCCCCCGGGCCTTCTTGCTGCTCCCCAGACCTGCCTCAGCTGCACAGGCACCGTGTAAGGTAGGGCAAGCAAAGAGTGCAGTGGGGGTGGTAGCAGGTCCTGGGGAGCAGCATGCTGACACTCAGAGGACCTTCCATCACCACTGCTGCTCCCTGGGATCAGTTGTCAGGCCAGTAAGCCTGTCTTCCTCCCCCACAAACAGTTTGTGCATATCAGTTGCACGTACCAGTGTCTACCAACGAGATGTTACATGTGTATAACCCAGTACATGATGAGGCTTACCCATGTTGGTGATTCTCAACACGTACTGGGTGTAACTTGTAGCATCACCCTGTGTAGCTCTTTTCATTCAGGAATACATACCTCAGGGGTAACCTCCCCTACTTTACTGTAAACACTGTATTTTTGCAAGCACAGATATGCTTACAAAAACACAGTGAGATACTTTGAATTGAGGGATTATTAATTCAGAGTAAGTGTTCATGTGAACAAACCCAATTTTTAGTGTACATTACAGTTAACCACAATGGAAATCGACCCATGGTTCTGACAGGACTATCATCCCATGGTGGAGTTCTTTTTTATGCTGCCACCCTATGGACTCTGACCAACAGGGACTCCATTGAGTGGCTCCATAAATGGGTGAAGTCCAAAAACTCTGCTGGTAAAATTGGCACGGCAAAGATTCCCGTTGATGGAACAGACTAGGCAAAGCTGTCTGCTGCAAGGCTATGTTCGGGCTGTTGAAACTAACAAGCACAAACCCTCACTGCTGAACGGACAGATATTCATTCCATGGTGTGTTCTTGACTGCTCCATGGATGTGCTGAGGGGTTTCCCAGAGTTGTAATAGGGAACAAGCCTATGCAGTCTTTGTTCCCTCTGTGGGTAGTTGCTGGGTTAGCGTGACTAAAGAGAATGCATGTTAGGAAGCTGGAATGGTGTCGAACCAGTGGGACAGAACAGCAGCTGTAGTTTCTTGACTCTGCGCAGATTGTTTATACTTGGACATGAGCAGGGCAGGAATAGCGGGAACTACAAGAGGATCTGTGAGGTAGCAGAGGCTACCATGAAGCAGGCTCAGGGCATGGAAAGTGGGAATATGAGAAGCAGGGAACAGCAGAGGTGACTGGTGAATGAGGTGAAGAACTGCATGGAAGGCAAGAGGATGGAGGTAAGTAGAAGGTGAGGGAGCAGCAAAATGGAGGGAGTCTTGAATGGTAGAGTTCACTTGGAAGTGGAGGGTGCTGCAAAATAGTTTGGAAAAGAATTGTTTTACTTCACAATCCTATTTTTTTGAAAAGCATGATCATTAAAACTGGATCAATTGAAGCGTTTCCCTAAACTTGGGAATAACTGCCAGAATGTCATAACATATTTTAATTAGTTTAGTTTTTAATTAGTTTTAACTAGTTTATTTTTGGTGCACTATGAGACTATAAAATGTGAGGAGCTATCGGTGCATTGCACTGAAGTACAGAATGAAGGACAGCAGCTGACTGCAGGTCATTGCAACAAAGGCGGCTTACTACAGCTTTGCTACCTCAGCCCATTTGCAATTAGCTTCTGTCAGAATTCACCTTCAGGTGTACACTTAAGAATTAAAAGCTGCTTTGAAAATATAGTATCTTTTCCAAAATATGCATTATTTCATTGCTCTGCTGCTCAATTCTATTTTATTTTATGGAAACACTGGGAGAGATGAGTTGTGTGTTTTTTTGTGTGTGTGTGGTTTTTTTTTTGTAAATTGCACCATTATTGAACCTGGTGTGGTGTTTGCTTAATAGATTAAATATCCCATTGATAGCCCTGCATGATATCGTGCATGCTGGAGTAATACATGGTAAGGCCAGATGTCTTCATAACATCTGATTTCCTCTTTACAGGTCAATGCACCTTTCATATCTCTAATTAGACCAAGCAGAAAATACCATGTTGTATGAAGACAATAGTGAAGTGTGAAAAAATGAATGTTCATTCAGCTAAGACCAAACAAATCACACTGCATCGTGCTCTCATCTGCTTAACATATGAAATGGCAATATGTTGTAAACAGTTTCTATAAAACATACTTAAGCACATACCTGGCATTTTCTAAATTGGGAAATTTTTTTTTTTGCATTAGTTTAGACATACCCCGGGCAAAGAGGAGAAGGTGAGCTTCCTACAAAAGAGGAAAGCAATTAATGTCTCTGCTTAATTTTAGTTTTCTCTTTCCACAATGCCACAAAGCACTTGCTGTTTGTGGAAGCTTCTGTGTGCCTAGGAGAAAGGAGGTATAACGAAAATGTTTCTGTCTATTGGAGGAATTTATTGCAGGGAAGTAGGAAAAAATATGCTTTCCTTGACTAGTGCTCCAATTTAGGAGCGAGGGGAGGGAAGAGGGGAAAACCCCACCTGGCACATTTTTCTTAAGATAGCCAACATTTCCCCTCCCCAATTTGTGTTACCAATGAAGTCAAAATCGGAAAGTGCAGCTGTCTGGCTTTAGACCCAGAAATTCACATTTGGCTGTTTATCACTCTTAGGGTGTAATCATCCACCATTAAAGTCAATGCCATTGACTTTAAGTGCAGGGGTGTAAGCAAGGGGGAGCCTGTGCCCCCCATTCATTTTTCTCCTCTTTCTGTTTGCCATTGTCGTCCTCCTACTTGTGCCCCCGCCCCACCGCAAAAGAAAGGGTTCCCCATTTGTGGGACTTTGATTACACCACTGCTTCAGTGAGGACAGGATTACACCTTTTCAGCAGGGGCAGAGGATCTACTAGATTAGGCTATTGTTGCAGCAGATTCATACCTGCTGCCAGGGCATGAAATTTCGGATTGAACTCTGGGAGACAAAAAAACAAATTCAGTCTTCAGACTGTATCCTGATATTAAACCGTTCTTGCCCCACGACACCCCTGAACCAGTCGCCAGGCAGCCTCAGTTTTCTGGGCACCAGTGCCTTCCAGGCACCTGCAAATTTCATGCCCTGCCTGCTGTCTTTCCACTGCTGCTCATAAGCACTTATGATACTACTAGTGCCTCCAGAAGCAAGGGAAGATGACCATTCTTGGAATGGGATAGTCTACCACTATGAAAGACTTGTCTTACCGTCATGGTGGCCTCTTTAAATTTTGGAATCACTTTTGTGCTAGCCTCCAGTAACATGTTGGTGAATAATGGATGAAGCTGTGGCACATATTGCCACTTATTTTTGTTAATTTGATCCCTTCTTGGAGTAAACTGAATGCACAAATAGCATTAGCCTGCAGATAGGGCATCTGACAACTAATCAGCTTAGTTATTGTTTGTTTAATCTATGTGGAAAAAGTCACATTTCCAAGTATCAGGTGAAAGAGGCTTTGCTTTGAGGCAACAAGGTTCTATATTGGTTGCCAGGTTTTACTGCTGTGGGGAAATCCCTTCTCCCTTTGGGTTTAGAATAACTCTGTGTTCTTAATACAACAATTCAGTGGGAATTTTGTACCAGATCTTTTCATTTTTGTCTTCCAGAGAGGGTCTCTCCCCCCAGTACTCTAGTATGGAACATTAACGAACTAAATTTTGAATTGTCCTCCAGCAATAGGATGAATTTTCCTTTTGTGAAAACTGAGACTGATATTTCCCTCCTGGAATGTTTTGAGCCAGGGCATACGTACCCTGTGCCATTTTCCAGGAGTTAATATTCTACTAAATTTTCAAAAACCAGTGTCATAGGAGTATAAGCAAACTGTATTTCCTATGAATCTCAAATAGTTCTTCAGCATAATCCACTGGCAAGGGTCACCACCTTGAAGTGGTGCAGACTAGTATGCAAAGAGGGCATCATAGTAATATTTTACTGAATAAAGGGGGGAGGGCGGCAGGGAAGGATTCGTTTGCATTTGCATACCATGGCTAAATTGTTCCCGAAGGCGTGGCTGTGGCCTAGTATTTTTTAAAGCCAAGTACAGTTAATGTAACCAATCTACCTCAAGGAAAATCTGTGGAGAGGAAAAAATAGATTTAGACATAACTGCATTTTTACAGTGAGTCCATGCTTTCAGTCCCATAGTTAAGATAGAATGCTGAAGGGACTGATTTCCAGGGCTACTACTGAGAAGGCCAAATAATGAGTTATGTTTGAATGCTGATGGGCACAAAAATGTAGGAAATAAAACAGTTATTGACTTCAAGGGCGTTTGGAAGTTTTAAAATGATAGCTGTACCAAATTAATTACAGCTATCAGTGTTTTTTGTTCCCAACTGAATGTTGTATATATGACCCTTTTTACACAGACACTCTAACACCAATAAAATGGGTGTTACATTTTATTATACATGGTACAGGGCAACACTGCAGCCCTGCAACATGGGTCCTTTTCACACAAGATGCCTCCCCCCAGTTTCTCTGGGTGCACATGTCTGTGTAAACACCACTTGCGGTGGGTGGAGATGGGTGTTGCGTGGGAGCACACCCACACCTACACCCACCGCAAGTGGTGTTTACACAGACGCCTCCACCCATCTCCACACAGAAAAACTGGGTGGAGGCATCTCGTGTGAAAAGGGCCCATGTTGCAGGGCTGCACTGTTGCCCTGTACCATGTATAATAAAATGTAACACCCATTTTATCGGTGTTAGAGTGTCTGTGTAAAAAGGGCCTTAGTGGCCTCTCAGCAACTAGTTTAATTTTTATTTACTTTTTTTTTTTTAATGTTAGTATTTCCAATGGCCCTTCAAGACACAAATCTTATTCCTTCTCTTGGGCCGTGCAAATTTAATTAGCCAAGACTAAGTTAAATTTCTAATTGTAGAAGTTCTGTCCAGTGTCTTTACAGTTAAGATCCAGCCTGCTTATGTGTGCATGTCAAACATTATTCTAAATCACAGAAAACAGGCAATACACGTTTCCAAATTGGGGAAGAGTGTTTTTTCTGAAAAATCAATTCATGAGTATTTTGTTTATATTTTCTAATGTTTTCCAGGTAATTTTACTTTGGGGCAAATTTTAATTCTCTGGGGGATTTACCTACTGACCGTAGCAGCTACTCTGTCAATGACCTGGTCACCTTGCGGAATGACATCTTGACCATGGCCATCAACACAGTTGCACCCGGATGTCCGCTCTCACTACTGTGGCAATGCAGGTCCCCCTGATATACGGAGGACCTGAGGCAGCTGAAGCGGGAGGGTAGGTGGTTAGAGCACAGATGGCACTCAACTCGTACTGAAGCTGACTGATTGCAGCATAGATAATTTTTAAAGGACTATGCCATGGCTGTAAGAGTGCAGAAGAAAGCTTTCTTTGCTGTAATCATAGTATCTGCCAAGTCTCATCCAGCGGTGCTGTTCTTGGTGGTGAGGGGCCTGGTTAATCCGGTCTGCCTCCGCCTTGGAATGGAATAATCTAATGTCTGCTGTGACATTTTTATTGACTACTTTGCAGACAAAATCACTCGTATTCACCATGACTTGGGTGCTGGCACTTTATTTGCAGAATTGGAGTTTGGGGATATGGAAGTCCAGTCTTGTCCTGTTTATTTGGATCAGTTTCAGTCACTGATGCGGGGGAGCTGCTTGGGGTGATGAGGACAACCAGTTGTGAACTAGATCCTTGCCTGTCCTGACTGGTGAAAGCCAACTGGAAGATGTTGAGGCCATTGCTGGTTGGGGTTGTCAATGCCTCCCTTCAGGGGGGTAGGTTGTCGGATACCCTTAAAACTGCAGTAGTCCGGCCCCTGCTTAAGAAACCAACTTTGGACACCGACTCCCCAGCCAGCTATCGTACTGTCTCTAATGTTCCCTTTTTAGAGAAGGTTATTGAACAGGTGTTTGCCTGACAGCTCCCAGCTCATCTTGACATCATCTGATTCCTAGACCTGCTTCAGTCGGGCTTCCGTCCTGGGTATGGTACGGAGCGTGCGCTTGTGGCCTTCATCAATGACCTGCACTTAGAGATTGACGAGGGAAATTCTACCCTGTTGATCCTGTTAGATCTTTCAGCGCCCTTTGGTACACGAGGTGGTGTTGACACAGCTGCGGGATCTGGTGGGGGTGCACAAGATCGCTCTTGAGTGCTTTCGCTCCTTCCTGTCGGAGAGATCCCTGAGAGTGGTGATGGGTGATTGCTTGTCATCCTCTTGGGACCTCCCCTGTGGGGTCCTGCAGGTTTCTATTCTGTCTCCCCTTTTGTTCAATGTGTATATGAGGCCGCTGGGCGAGGTCATTCGGAGGTTTGGGATGAAGTGCCATCAGTATGCTGCTGACACTCAGCTCTACCTTTACTTTTCATCCAACCCAAGCCCTGCCCAATGCATGGCTGCTGTCAGGGACTGGATGAGGATGAACCAATTTAAGCTGAATCCGGACAAGACTGAGGTGATGATGGTTGGCCAGCCTTGTGACTTGGAGGGGATTGGGACTCCTGTTATTGATGGAATCTGGCTTCCTCTGGTCGATCAGGTTCGCAGCCTTGGAGTGCTCCTGGACCCCTTGATGCACCTGGACTGTCGGGTTGTGGCAGTGGCCAGGAGTGCTTTTTACCATCTCCATCTGGTGAGGAGGCTGCTAATTAGAATTTTCTTCCTGATTTGAATCTGACCACCGTCGTCCATGCTTTCATCACCTTGACGCAAGATTACTGAAATGCGCTCTGCATGGAGCTGCCCTTGATGACTCTTCGGAAGCTGCAGCTGGTGCAGAATGCAGCGTCTTGCCTCCTTTCGGGGACGAGTCACTGGGAGCATATTACACTGGTGCTCCAGAGTCTGCACTGGCTTCCTATAGCTTTCCGGGCACAATTCAAGATACTGGTTTTGACCTTTAAAGCTCCAAATGGTCTGGGCCCCGCATATCTGAAAGATCACCTGTCCTTCCATCCTCCATTGCAGCCCCTGCGATTGGCTGAGAGCCTGTAGATACCATTTGTTAGCCTTGTTCATACGACAAGGGCTCACTGAGGGTGGGGGGCGGCATTCTCAGTTGCTGCCCCAGTGCTTTGGAACTCCCTTCCCCTGGAGGTTCGTTTGAGCCTGAGCATCTTCCAGAGGTGGTGTAAGACTTTTTTTTATTTGACAAGGCATATGGTGGGTGGGGATAAGGATTGGGATGGGGTTTGGGTGGTTTAGAGGTGTGAGTGGGCGGGGGGGCTTTGTGCAGGGTGTTTTGTTGAGGTTTTAGGGTCTTTATTTGTTTAAACATTTTAATGGATTATAATCCGCCCTGAGCCACAGTAAAGAGCGGCATATGATTTGAAATAAATTAATAATAAATAAATTCAAATTCTGTAGTATAGGCATACTATAGTACCTTTGTGTTGAAGATTGGTAAAGACGTATTACAGCTGAGGGCTCTGAAAGTTAAGACAAAGTAGGATATTCTTAATAAAAGCTGGCAGTATTGTAAAGGCAAACTAAAAGTGCTCACTCTTGTAAGCACCCAAACTTACAGTTCAAAAAACTGTCCTTGTTAATAACAACATAAACTGTGGTAGAAAATGGGCTGAAGTAATAGCTGTGTGATTTTTATCTTCATGATTCTAATCCCAATGTAGTTCATCATTACCAGCGAATAAGGAGTCTGTTTCTAATCTCTAGGTAAATATAGGGGCACTTCCTCACGAGACAAAAAGCATACTATTTGTCTCTGGGGAAAAACTCTGGGAGGCAAATGCTGCGCGGCTTCCGTCACGGGGGAAAACAAAGCTGTGCAGCTTTGGCCCGGATCATGCGGAGGATGCAGAGCTCGATTTTTCCAGCTCTGCATCTTCCATGTGATCTGCACCAAAGTTGTGTGGTTTTGTTTTCCCATGTGACAAAAGCCGCGCAGCATTTGCCTCATAGAGTTTTCCCCAGAGCCAAATGGTTGCCGTTTTGTCTCGTAAGAAAGTGGTCAAAAATAATATTTTAACAAAACTAACTTTAATGAAACACATCTAAATGGGCACAATCAAATTGCATAAATACAATAATCTAACTGCTTTCTGTTATGTCTCCAAACCTGATCAGTCTTCCTAGTATTATTCTGAAGTGGTTTTTATCCCCTTTATTAAAGATGCACGTTCACTTGCAGATTGTTGGCTCCATATGCTTCATTGTTGTGGGCAGCAATAGAAGAAAGACTTTGATACCAATTTTGTAGGTTATGACAGTGCTCGGTCAGTGTGGATGACTTCAGTTCTGTCCTCTAACCCACACTGCTTAGACTGTAAGCCCCTTGGGGTAGGGACCTGTCTATAACTATTGATTTTACAGTGCCAGGTACATTGTTGGTGCTTAATAATATTCTCAGGAAGGTTACCTATGCACCATTAAGGGCTGCCCTTTGCTCCTATCTGCCATGCATTCAACTCTCAGTGACTTTAACCATCCATGCAGGAGAGGCCTCCTTAAGTACTCCCTCTCCACCAAGTCACAGCACCACTGATAGGTCTAGGCCATCCTTCCCTTGAATGAGGTGCAGGAATGTAAACAACCCTCATCTCTTACCGTGTTGCCATCTCAAGGGAATGGAATGCCATCCCCAGTTTTGCAAATCTTTAGTGGATCTCATCTTAACCAACCACACCTCTCAAAGAGATGCCCAGAAGACGTACTTTCCAACCATGTTTATGAATCGGAACTCTGAGAATTGGAGTATCCACACTTGAGACCTTCCAGTGCTGCTGTGGAGAATGAAGAGCAATCAGCATACAATGAAATGTGTCCTATACCAAGCCAACCTGTGCTCAAACTGCTGTGGAGAAGACAAAAACAAAGAGAAACAAAACCCCTTCCAATCCCTGTTAAGGGTGCCCAGCAAATGCCTGTAGCAGGAGCGCTTGACTGTTAACCAAAATTCATGTCTTTCTACTGCCAGTAATCGTGGGATACTGTGTCAGCTGATTTTAAGTCCATTTGAGAGGTTTCCTCTTGTAATTCCAGTTGTCAGATTGCAGTGAAGTTTCTCTTGTAAGCAGACATGCTGCTGTATTCAAGTGAATCTATTGCACCATAGCCTTGCAGGGGAGTACTGGAGGTGAACACTTCTGTAGGAGCAGTGGTGGTAGCCAAGTTATACAGACTATGTGGGTTCTTCTGTCTGTAACACCTACAAGTTTTCCTTCTTATTGGTCTGTGTGTTTGTATATTTGAGAGGGGGGGGGGGGGCGAGACTTTCTCTCTGCAGAAACCTCTTTTATTGATATGATACATTGGGAAAAGTGCTTTATGTCTGCCTAGTGGGATTCCCTGTAATAGTGGCAGGTTGCACCTGAGAGTTGTGAGGGATGTATGTCTGGGACAAGGAAAAAGACAGATTAGAAAGGTTTGAATAAGGAGGTTGCTACTACCAACAGGCACTAAAAGCACTGTGGGAAAAGGGGTGTGTAAATAATATAATGTGATGACTGCATACCACTTGAGTTTAGTACTGATATCAACGATTTTTGGTCCTGAGATACCAGTACTCTTAGTCTTTACCAATTTATTTTTAATATGTAGCTGCATGCTATAATGCAGAAGTCTTTTGATAATTGTTTTTTTACATAACAGGAATGAAACTGATTCTGGAAAACAGGAGAAAATCTATTTCACATATTACACTGTGTAATAAATTTTCTATATGCTTCACTAGAGGTTGCGTATGTGTTGAGCCATTATATTGTATAGACCAGCTTTCTGGCCATTGTACTTACTGTCTAGGACTGTGAAAGATGGCTTTTAAAATAAAAACCAATAAGGCACTGAACACAGAATCCAAGAGGCCAGTTGATTCTTTAAGGGCGTGCAGTGCAGTGCAATCCATTACATTCACAATACTTTTAAGTTTAAAAATTTCTGTTGGTACTTGAATACAATTTTTTCTCCCTTCTCCATTTTCCCCTCCTGCTTTTTTTCTTTCTTTCTTTTTTTTTTAACACAACCAAACAAAAAAATTAAACTAAAAATAAAAACCTACTCCAGAAAATCCTTGCTTGTCTGTGGAACTGAATACAGCAGCTGGTCCTAGAATTTGGTCTTACGTAATCTTGAATGATTGGTTAACGGTACACCTTGAGCAGTTCTAATGTAGGTTAGCAGTATTTACCCCACAATTACACAGATTATTGCTCTTTTAGGCTTTGGCTGTCATAGATATTGCATAAAGATAATACTTTCACACTGGAGAATTAAGCTTCAGTAATTTCTTCAGTGTATTACATACACATGATTTCAGCCTACATCAAGCTTGTCTATTTTTCCTTCCATCTCTTTGTTTTCCCAGGAGCCAGCATATTGATTGTGAGCAATGCAACTTCCACTTCCATAGGAATTAGGAGGTAGTAAACTTTTACTAGGGGTAATGCATTATGGAGTGGTTGTTTTTTTTGTCTATGAGAATCTGTAAGAAATAAATCAAAATATCAGTGGTAATGTACACCATGCTGCTTCCTCATTTGGTGCTCCCATGTTGGGTATTGGAAAACTCCATATACTTTGGAAATTTAAATGAACACCTTCACTGAAATTATGCTTCTGTCTGAAATCTTTTTTTTGCTGTGGTTCCAAGTGTGTCTGATGTGTCAAACTGAAAGAGATTAGAGAGAAACATTCCTCTCTCTTAGAGGTTCTCTACTTTATGCACTTGACAGCAGTCCCTTCTTCTGACTATTGCAGAAATAAATGTCATACATGGAAAAGAAAGCTAAAAGTAAACTGGGGAGCTAATTAGCCATTCTTCTGCTACTTCAGTAATTATTGTAGGGTTTTGTTTTTCTGCCTTTTTGCTTTCTATCTGCTTGTCTTTCTTGGTTATAACCTTTTCTGTCCCATGAATATATTCATACCTTAAGTTAGCATGTTGGTAGTGAAAATATGAATTTTGATGTTTTTACATTCCTGTCACTGTTTTACACATCTCCCTCTTCCCTGAGGTCTATCCTTAGAGCAGCTATTAGTTTATTTTACACATCAAAGAAAGTAAAGATGAAAAATCTTAATGACTTATGCTTGAGCAACTAGAGGGGGGAAGACAGAATATATCAAGGAGGACAGACTTACTTGGGCAGGGATATACCCTGCCTAGCTGTCAGCCTAGGGTGGACTACTACCTGGCCCAGATCTCTGGCAGATTTATGTTGGCAGTGAGGAGATTTGCCCTGCTCCTTTTCAAATGCCATGATGTCACAGTGCTTAGAAAAGGGTCTGGGCATGCCTGAAATGGCTGGAAGACACCATTTGTCCTGCTCCTATCCAACATGGCCCCAGTTCTTTGCCTGAGGATCACGGTCACCACAGACGTCACTTGCAGTCAACTGCAATGTGTGGGTGAACCCACACAAGACACCTTGGGCAGCGTTATCTCACTTTGGGCAACGTTAACATGTGATACAACAAATTGTAAGACTGGTGAGGCATTGCGTGTTAACATTACCAAAAGTGGGATAGCACTGTCCAAAGTGTGTTAACGGGTCCTCTCCCATGCAGCTGGGCTCTGGTGCCCTGCCTCTGGCGATGTCTCACAGCACCAGCTACAGCTTCCAAATAGTCATCAAGGGCAGTTCCACATAGAGTGCATTGCACTAATTCAGCCTCAAGGTAATGAAAGCATGGATGACGGTGGTCAGACCCAAATCGGAAAGAAAAGGTTGTGAAAAGTGCGCCTAGCCACTGCTGTAACCAGACAATTTAGGTGCAGCAGTGGGTCCAGAAGCACTGCAAAGCTGTGAACCTGATTGACCAGAGGGGGCTGGACTCCATCAATAACAGGAGTCTCAATCCCCTCTAGGTCACAGTCGACCAACTATCGTCATCTCGGTCTTGTCTGGAGTCATCTTCAACTGGCTCACCATCATCCAGTCCCCAACAGCAGCCAGGCATTCGGTAAGCACCGAGTCTGCAGGACCTGGGTCGGATGAAAACAAGAGGTAGAGCTGGGTGTCATCAGCATACTGGCACTTCACTTCAGACCTCCAAATGACATCACCCAGCAGCTTCATATACACATTGAACAAGGGGGGAGACAGAATAGGTCTCAAGAGGGCGACAAGCAATTGCCCGTCGCCACTCTCTGGGACCACCCTGACAGGAAGGAGTGGAATCACTCGAGCAGTCCTACGTACCCCAACCAGGTCATGCAGTCATGTCAACACCACCTCATAGTCAACTGTATCAAAGGCCACTGAAAGATCTAACAAGTTCAACAGGGTAGAATTCCCCTTGTCAACTTCCAGGGAAACCAGAAGGATAGTGGGCGGGCAGGAGGGGTGGGGCCGGGCACTTGCACATGTGGATGACTCCTCGGGGTCATGGCAGGACTTGTGACAGGCCAGGCCAGGCAGGCGGGCAACTGTGACAGTTGCCTGCCCACCCGATTTCCCAGCAAGTGGGTAGGGAGGGTGGTGGGTGGGGTTGGGAGGGGGAAGTGGGATTTTGTAGCGTGTTCTCCCTGCTGGCCCAAAGTCTTGGCCACCTCTGGTATAAAGCCTTTTTTATTTTTTTAAGATTGTTGCCTGGTGTTTTGAATACTTGGTTTTTATTCACCATGTGTTTGGCACACTATGGTCCAGCTGCCTTTGTGCCATTAAACCTGTAATAAATCACCTCAGAAAAGAATAATTACAAAGCGTAGTTACCTCTGTATGATTGGTGCATACAGAATTTGAAGCTGTTTTGAAGAAAAACTAGCGTTTTTCTTCCAAATTTCACACTAGCGCATTACTACTGCTAGTACTCTCCAGGTAAAATTGGCTAAGACAACTCATTGCATAAAATCCCAGCAGTCACTTGATAGAAAGCATGTGGAGAAAATGCAGTGAGCACAGGTCCCTGAGCATAAAATAAAGTGTTGGTGATAACACAAGAGTGAAAAATCTAAACCAAACTGCTAATGCAGGCAAGATGTAAGGGGGAGAAGCATGGAGAGCTGAGTGGTAAAGCCTGGTTTTGAAAAAGGAGGCACAGAGCTGATAGTTACTTTAACTAGGATACTTGAGGAATTTCTGTGAAGCCTTCCACAATAGGCTAGGCACTCAGAATATAGAGGATATTATCTTAACAGTAAGGACCATCTCTTCTCATTATCCTTTGCTTAGGGAGTTACATGGAGGCAGTGAAGTCTAGGAGAGCAGGTGCTGTGCCGCTTGGCTGCCTGCTTTTGTTTTTGGATGAGGATCTTCCTTCACAGAGATGGAGATTCACTCCAAGAAACTGAATAACACTTATTCTGAACACCAGAGAAATGGAGTTTTACAGATGAAAGTCTTCAGTGATAACACCCTGTGTTTGGTCTTATCCCAATGGTTTTACCAGCTTGAAAGTCCGCATTGGTGTTCTGGGTTGTAAAAGAAGGATAAATGCTAGAACAGAGGTTTCTAAAGCAGGAGTCATGGCCCCAAATTGTGTCATGCCATCTGTGGTTGGGGTCACAGTCCCAAATGATCCTTGATATACTTTGCGTATCTTCGATGTCTGAGGATGTGGGATTATATAGAAGTCTCAAAATGAGGTGTGACTGGTAAAATTTTGGACACCAGTATATTAGAAGTAGTAAGGTTCCTTCTTGTTAGTAACTTGTTATCAAGGATCAGAGCCTTGCCATGGATCTGGCTTTAGGCTGGACCTGTTTCAAAGAACCGAGTACTAGTGGTATGTACTTACACCAGTTTGGCTTGCATATAACAATGAGAAAAGAGTCTCTCTCTCAGTTGTCCCCAACCTTTTTGTGTTTACAAGCGACTTTCAAAGTTTTCAAAGGCTTATATTTTATGAGCATGGCAACCACACTCTCTCTGATTTGAAAGTTAAGGCATATATGTAGGTTATGTTTTAAGGCTATAAGTAAGCAGAAAAGGAGTAAAAAAACATTGTTTGTTTTCCCCTTCCCTTTTGCTATTTATTTTAATTCAATTTCTTGATTTTTGTTGTTGTTTTTATTGTGTTTGCCTCTTTAAGAAGCTCTGTAATATCCTAGAAGGTCAAAGCCATCACTTTTTGCCTGAAGTTGTAGCTCAGGGCTTCCATCCCACATCTTCTCCTCTGCCGGATCCCATGTTCATTGAACATTACAGGGTGTGCCCATGAACTTCCCACCCTCTTTATACACATGTAATCTGTAAGCAGAAGGCAAGACCTACCACCTGATGATCCAAAGCTCGGATTTGTCTCGTTGGCTAGCTCCAAGGTGCACACATGCACTCTCATGCTCCCTCTTGGCTTCTCAGTAGTTTACATTTGTTTACTGAGTTTTCATGAACCACATGAAGGTTTTGCTCACAAGTTTATGCTCTAGCTTAAATAAGCAAATACATGTGCATATTTATTTACATTACGTTTGTATACCAGTAACTTCTTTAGAGCAGGTCTTGCATGCTAGAAAAAAATGAGAAAAGAAAGTTGAGTTTTGACTATTACTATAAAAAAGACACTTGGTTTTACTTTTGGGTTTTCAGTTTTTAAATTATCTTTCTGGAGTAAGATGCTGGTACTTTTCTTGACTGCTGCTCACCTTTGAACATACAGGCTGCCTTGTACAAGGCCTGCCTGATTGGCTGCCTTATATGAGGACTGAATCAAGTAGTGAAAAAACTACTTGTGAATAGTCACCAAGTTCCGAGGCCTGGTGCTGAGTGCTCAGGCCAGTCCAAGGCCCCTTGGCAAATACTTGCAAATAGTTTCCAAGTAGGCGGCCAGATATAGCTTGGGGGTGGGGGAGGTAATGGGCCAGGAAAGAGGGGGTGGGGGACCTGTACTTAGCCAACAATTTTCCGAGTTCTGACATTTTGGGGGCCGTTTTCTCGAAACTTTGGAACTTGGAAACTGAAGTTGAGTACCTCGATCCTTGGGGTTTTCCAAGGAAAACCGAGGCCTGAGTTTCAGCACCACCTTATACTTTAATTCAAATAAGCGTGTTGAGTTACTGCCTATGTAGGTGAGTCTTGCCTTGTGTACATGCATTTAATCTTGAAGGGTTTGGAGAATAAAATTAAATTATCCGTACAGTATTGAGTCACGAAGGAGAGGCTGTTGTCTTTCCCTTCTTTTAGTATAACCAATATAAGGCCCTTTTCACACGAGACGTCTCCACCCATCTCCATGCAGTTTCGCTGCGTAGAGATAGGTGGAGGCGCCTGTGGGAATGCTGCGGGGATGGGTGGGGGTGCGTGAGTGCTCCCACACTACACCCATCTCAACCCATCACCTACCCACAGAGCAGTGGGATCCAGTGCCCGATGCTCTGTGGGTGGAGATGGGTGTGCACCCCTGGGAACGGCCACACACCCACTTCCACCCACTGCAGCCACACACCCATCCCCCGGGTCTGTTTGAAACGGGTCAATATTGAATTCAGGACAGGGTTTGTTGCATCTCGTCATACCAACATAATGTACTGTGTGTAGTGTGCATGGAATGCTTCTGCACACATAGTTTCACATAAATGTCAGTGTTAAGCAACACTTACGCCATTTTTACACGGATGCCATCCACCCATGAACACCCATAGGATGGGTGGGAGAAGATCCGTGTAAATGTCCATGAGCGGGTGGGTGCGCACTCCTGACCTACCCACCAACACCCATGGAGCAGCCGGGAAGAAGCCGGCATGCTCTGTGGGTGGTGATTGGTGGAGACGGGTATTCAACACCCACCCTTCCGTGTAAAAACCAAAACACCCGCGGGGATGGGTCCGCCGAAACCACAGAGAGATGACGAGAGAGGCTCCGCAGGTGCCCCCAAGCAGACAAACCCATCAGGGGAGACGCCGGATTCCCGTCCGGGAGCCCTTAAAGGAAACTTGAAACATGACATGGGTGTGCTGGCTCCCAAAATGTCAGGAAGGAAAGCTGCTGACAAAACGAAGGGAGCCAGCAGCACGAGAGGCGGGATGGGGGCAGGGTAAGCAAAGGGACCCTGCCCACCACAGCCACGGGGCACAGGGATGACAGCTCAGTGGAGAGCGAGGGTACCCTAACAACCAAGGAAGGGTGATCCAGCACAACAATGCCAGATACCATCCCGAGGAAACACAGGGTGGGCAGCTGACAGCCAACCGTTTTGCGCCCCCCTCCCCAGAGAGCACCCAGACACAAGAGCAGCGCAACACCAGGGAGACAGCCGAGGAGGACCCCTGTGACAGTCAGGTAACCCAGTGGTGCCCCCTGGGGGGAGAGGGATCACCCAACCAGAGCAAAAGGGGGGCAGCGGGACAAATGCTAATCCCCATGCAATACCCCCAACAGGAGACCACCTGCTCCACTGTCACATCAGCCACCGGGCGGGCGGGCCCCGAACTGCAACGCTGGATGTCCCCCAACATGCGAGACCCAAAAGGGCTGAAAAGGTCCAGCACGACCTGGTACGCAGCTACAAGACAGGACAGGACAGGACAAGACAGGTCTATGAAGCCATCGCCCAAGAGATGCAGCAGCAGGGGTACAATAGAGACGTAACCCAGTGCACGCAGCAGGCAAAGGACTTGAGGTCCAGATATAAGTATATCAAAAACAATCACCTCAAGTTCGGCCATGCCATGCGCACAATGGAGTTTCATGACCAGCTGGACTGGTTCCTCTGCATGGACGGGGACATATTACCTCCCGCATACACAACACCGCCTTCGCCAGGGGCAGAAAGAGGGAGAGAACACCCCCCCACCCCACCCGACCTCCAGAAGCACACCGCAGCCCTTGGCGAGGGAAGTCAGGATGTGGAAGGGGACAGTCCCGTCGCACGGGGAGGAGGCACCCCAGGAAACAGGGACCAGCAACATCACCCTCCACGTGCGCCCACAGGCCATGGAAATGGGGGGTGCACGGGGAGCAGATGGACACCTGGGAGGCCCCCCAGGACGCAGAGGAATACGATCCAGGTAGGAGCAGTACCACAGCCCGGGGGTGGGGAGGCGAGCCCCAGCCACAGTGATCAGGGGATCAACTGATAGATCGCTTTTCCCATTGTAGCACAAGGATCCCTGGAGGTGCACGAGGAGGAGGTCGCAGTTGAGGAGGTGGTTGAGGAGGAACCGGAGGCAATCCCGAGTCCTGAAGATCAGGACAACGATGGTAGGCCAGCATGGACACTGGAAGGGTTGCGGGAGATGCTGGGGTGATGTAATAGCAAACAGGGCACAAATGGACCCCCCAAAGAAATAAACATCCCATGCAATGACAGCGAAGGGCTGGGAGTCAGTACTGTGGGGGCACGGAACAACGCGGGTCAGCGGCCACAGACAGCCATGCAGATGTGGGGTCACACGGCCGCAGAGGAGGGATCAGAAGACATGTCCGCAGTGGGATCCACTGATACACAGACCCTGGGATAGTGCATGCTGGAATGGGACTACCACAGCGGTCAGACACAGAAGATGGGAATACAGGGACCCCACCCTGGCAGCCGTATGCCACATAGGGTCAGACACGGAAGGGGGGCCAGTAGCCCCAGTGGCCACACAATAGTAACGCTAGGGGTACAGGGTAAGCAAATGGCAAGCAACAAGACTCATGGGGTTACATGTTTTTCACAAAAGAGCGACCTGGTCCTGCAAGGGGTGCTGCTGCTGGGAGCGCCAAGAGGAATCAGGAGATGCGGGCCAGAAATTGGTGAAGGAGAGATGACCTGGGGAAGGAACTGCTAGAGGAAACCAGAAGGTTAGCCAAGGTACATTCCTAGGAACTTGCCCTCACCAGGGAGGTGCAAAGAGGAGAGGGGGAAATGGACCGGGAACAGTTGTCAGCAATGCTCGCCCAGTCCCGCACCGAACACCCATGGGACAGGTGCCAGGCTGCCACCCTCCACCGTGAGCTGCGCCTCGACCGGGTCAAGAAGAAGAGGGCCCATGGAACGCTGGAGGGAACAGCCTCACGGACCTTCAACCTCATGGGGGAGGCATTGGGGGCCCTGCGGTGTGAACCCCAGCGCGACATGGGCCCTCCAGGTGCTGAAGGAGGGATGACCGCCAACATGCACCATCGTGCCCTGCCACTGGTGCAGGTGCCCTCTCCCCAGCCTTTCTTCCAACACTGGTTTCCCCAGCAGCACCCCTTTCCCGGCCTGGCCTACAGCCCCCCCCACATAGCCCCCCAACAACAGCCAGGGGGGCCGTCCTTCCAGCCCTCACCCCTCCCGGTTCCTCGACTGCTGCCTCCGAGACCCCTCCTCCGGGGACCACGGCCTCCTCAACATCCAGGCACCCCCAGTTAACCAACGCCCCACCAGTTCAGGTAAGCTGGATTACAAGGTGTGCTCCAATGGGAGAGCCCGGGCCCGCAAGCCATCGCTCCCAGCGGACTGCGGCAGCTAAGGGCTGCAGGGAAGCAAGCCCCGGTGGTGCGCCGGGACGGGGATGGCCCCGAAAGAAATAATTCCCGCTCCTTGTAAATAACCCTTATTAAATACACTTTCTACATTACCTGTCTGTTGATCGGTATGTTCAGGGGGCAGCATGCACTGAGAGGGGATCTGTAGTGGACAAAAGGGGTCAGGCCACGTGTCATACAGGTATAGGACAGATACCGCTCATGGCGGCCAGGAGGTGATGGGGAAATGCACCACCAAAGGTGACAGGGCACAGGCCTGCACATTGATACCACTGTAGCACTGCAATGGCTACCCGAGACATAGAGGTAGCGATCAGCGATACGGGTTGTGCATGCCATGAAATGGCGCTTGTACGGGCCCTATTTCAAAGGGAATCTGCTCAGTCATGATGG
The DNA here is from genome assembly GCA_003113815.1 of Sphenodon punctatus. Classification (NCBI taxonomy): domain Eukaryota; kingdom Metazoa; phylum Chordata; class Lepidosauria; order Sphenodontia; family Sphenodontidae; genus Sphenodon; species Sphenodon punctatus. Next base: position 379,806 of record QEPC01001409.1, read on the forward strand.
GGCACCCCCTAGTACAAATGCTCATGGACATTTGGTCTATCAGGTCTGGGCATATCTGTGGAAGAGTGGTGTGTGTGTGTGTGCACAGGCACAGGTTAGTTGCCAGCCATCTGGGCAACAATGCACCTACACAGTGCGTCCCTGTTCTCCTCCGATATACGTCTGATGCCCCACCCTGTATATGTTGATACGGGGGCACAAGGCTTGTTCTCTGCACCGGTGGGGGTGGGGGGTGGGGTTATCAAGGGCAGCTCTGCCAGTCTCGCATATGTTGTGGAGAACGCAGGCCGCCAGGACAAGGATGGGGGGGTGTTGCAGATTGAACTGGCTCCTGTTCATCAGAAGGCGCCAACGCATCTTCAGCTGGCCAAATGTCCGCTCCACCACGCTCTGAGCAGACGAGGCGCTTGTTGAAGAGCCTGCGCTCAGGGGTGCGAGCCACGGGATAGGCTTTCATAAGCCACGGGCTCAGCGGGTAGGCAGGCACCCCTATCACCATCAGAGCCATGGGAACACTCTCTATCACCCAGAACAGGTTGGGGCTATTTCACCATCAAACATCCGGGCATAGAAGGGTGACGCGCGCAGAATACGCGCATCATGGCTCCTCCCTGACTGGCCAGTGTATACATCAGTAAATAGGCACCTGTGATCCACAACGGTCTGCAGATTTATGGAGAATGCCTGCTTCCTATTTAGATAATCCGTCTTTGCGTGGGGGGGGGGGGGGCAGGGGGGCAGATGATAGGGATGTGGTTGCTGTCTATCGCACCAATACAATAGGGGAAGCCCATGTCCTCAAAACTGTGGATCACAACCTCGGGATCCTAGAGCTGGATGACCCGCTCTAATAGCAATTCAACTATCAGGTAACATACATCGTGGAGCGCCCTGTTAACGGTAGCAGTCCCCACTCTGTTCCCCAACACTCCGGCATGAATTGGAGGTGGCCAGCCTCCATACCGCCATGGCCAAGTGCATCCCTGGGGATACCTCATATTGGTAGCATTCCTCCAGAGGGTTGAGGATCTCACTGAGTCGGGTCAACAGGGAACGGTTTATGCGGAAGTGGTCCGTTCATTCCTCGTCGGTCCAGTTAGCCAGCATGTTCTCCCACCATTCATTGGTGCGTGAACACGTCCAATTCAGCCGCTACATTGGAACTGTCACACGAAGGCCGTAAAGGCTGAGGGGCCACCTGGATAAGACAAGCCGCATGTGCTGGGACACATGGCATGTTGCCGAGCCGCGATCCTCCTTGCCCATAGCAGCGATCCAGCTCGACGCACGTTGGCCGCTCTCTTGCGCCGTCCCATGGTTGTAGAAGTGGGGGCTTGGGAGGAGTAGCTCGGTTAATTGCTGGAACACCTGGGCCAGGATCATGAGCTATCAGGACAGCTCTCTCCCCAGGGACTTCATCATCAGGCAGCATGGTACCACTAACAAGCACACTGTGGGCTCCCACCACCACAAACTGTGATGGATCACCACGCAACTGCCCAACAAGTCACCGAGTGAACTGGTGGCTTGCCCCAATCCCTGCAATGCTATGGTCGTGGCCTGCTCATGCACCCGCCCAATTAATGCCCTGTCTAATATCCAACCAACCAGTTGCAGCCTGTGACCCCTACGCACCCAACACACCTACACCGTGCTTCACTCGTCCCATCGCTCGATGGCTCTCCCCACGTACTGGGGAGTGCTGGCACGGGGAAGCCACCACGTACCCCATTGTCCACCTCGTTTTGCATGGACACCCGCTAATGGACAGCACCACTACTCGAATAGCTTTGCTACCTTTCCAAATCACTGCTAACACACCACAACTCCACCACCTCTCACTGTACGCCACACCCTTGCAATGGAACCGGGCCCCACAAGTAGGTAGGCGTACAATACTTGGTGCCCTTCGATTGATGCAGTTCTTTGGGTATGTTCTGCTCCCCGGGTTGATACCTCCTCTCACTGGGCCTAATGGACATCCCTCCCCCACCTGCACTGTCTGCCGGCACAGCAGGGAGCTCGGGGCACTGTTGACTGTGTGTGTGTGTGTGTCAAGCTCCCCCCCCCGTGCCTGTGACTCTCCCTCATGCGATTGATGTGAGGGTTGCATCAGCACCATCCCTGTATCTGTGACCTCAAGTGACGGCTGTGGAATTGTGCAATTGTACACTCTACTGATACTCTGCATCCTCTGCCTCATAAGCTCCCTGCTGCAACCAGCCGTTGCCTTGTCGTCCTGTCATCGCCTGCGCTGGAATCTGTCCGCCCTGTGTGTGGGTTACGACTTCCCAGGACTTAGCTGCCTGCTCACTATCAGCTTTGCAAGGTCACCCTTCAGCTAGCAATGCGCTGTTCCTCACGCAGCACTCATTCCCAGCGGCTCTTTGTGGACCACCATTGAACTCCACCACCCAGCTGTTGTGCAGGTCATGGCACGGTGTGGAATGGACCCCGAGGCTGTGATGGGACTGGTCCATGGCATTGCTCTCCATCGTGCACCTGTGCGTGGACTGGTGTTGGCCACAACCCTTCCCTGCTGGCTTTCGTTGCCCTGCAGGCTCTAGCACACGCTTCCCTCCATGTCCTGCGGTCACTTCCCATTGGTCATGCTCCTCGCAGGTACCGCCCCGGCTGTCGCTGCTCCTAGCGCCCTGTTGGTTCCCCCCATCTGTGCTGTTGGCGATGGACAGGCAATGGAAAAGATGGGCTGCTGACCGTGAGTCTGACCTGTTTCTGGCCCACCTGTTGCCCGCCCATGTTCCCGCTTGATCCCCACCAGTGGGGTGATGACATGGGTGACCCGGCGGTTATGTATTGGGGTGTGTGCGCTGCGTGATGCTTATCTCCTGATAACCCCCTATGGGTCCTTGTACCCATTCTCCTTCCTCTTCTCCCTCTTCATTCTCCCTTCTAGCTACTCTGGTTGTGTTCGTGACTGTGGTGCACCTGGTGCAGATGGTCGGGCAGCTCCAACATGCGGCCTCCAAGCTCCGTGCTGGGGCACGGATCTAGGAGGAGATCAGTGAGTTTACTGCGTGTGTCCGGGGCCCTCCCCCCTGATATCTGTGTGGAGTGCTTTGTTGTTGGGGCCCGTGGATTGTCCTACTGGCGTGCTCCCTCTCTCCCATAGTGCAGGTGATGATAGCTGAGCAGACCAGAGAGCAGGAGGAGGTGCCCAGCTACTCCTGCACCCCCTACAGAGGGTGCACCAGCTCGACCATGCCCAGGCGGATCGCTAGAGCCGGGTACGGGGTTGGCGTCCCTATTGAGGGGGGGATCTGCCCCACCAACCCTCTCCGTGAAAGCTCCTCAGCTCGATTGTTCCTGTTCCTCCCAGTGTTTCCTTTGTATTAAAGTTGGTTTGCTCCCTTCTCTGGTTGTGTGCATTCTCCTTCCCTGTGTTCTGGTCTATTGTGTGGGCGCCTTATGGTGGTTGTGCCATGGTTGCCTGGCTGGAACTGGGTATCTCGATCTCCCTTCCCCCTCCCCCCCTCCCGGTGGTTGTGCTGTGGCTTTGATGGACCCCTTGGGGTTGACCCTCGGTTCCCTTAACTGAGCGGTGTGGTCTCTCGGATGCATGTATTGGCTTCCGTTTGACCCCCTGTGGCCCTGTTGCGCTGGCCCCCCTTCCCTGTGGTCCCTTGGGCCGTGGGGCCGTCCCCTTGTCAGTTGTCATTGTCCTTTCCCCCTCCCTGACTTGGTGTTGCTCTCCCCCTCAGCCACGCGCATCCGTGGCTGGTATTTGGAGGGCAGCTGCTGCTTCGCTGCCGGTTGGTGTGTTCTGGGGTTCCTCCCCCCCGCCCCCCGTGTCCTCCCAACCCGGTTGTGGTGTGCACTTCCGTGCGCCATCTGTCCCATCCCTGGCTTGTTGCATCTGGGACCTTGGGATTGTGTGTGCAGGGGCTTTACCGGGTGTGTGTGTGTGGGGGGGTTGTGTTGCGGTCCCCTGCCACTGTGGGCCTCATCCATTCCTTGGTGGCCTTTCCTGCTCCCACTTCCCCTCCCCCCATTGGGGGTCCCCCTGCCTCCTTGGGCATGCTGCCGTTCCCTGCGTGATTGTGTGCACGGTTGTGTGTGGGCGGGTTCTGGTTTGTGGGGGGTCCGTGGCACCTGGCTATCTGGCTTCTGTTTCAGGGCTGGCCAGGGGTCTCTACTTTGTATCTCCTGTCATCCCTACTCCCTCCAACCCCACCCACATGGGGTCTAGCAGTTTAGGGGTGGTGTTGCATGCCGCAGCTTCATTTGCCCTCTGTCGACCATGTTGTCTCGTCGCTATGTTGGGTGGAGTTTCCCTTCCATTCGGTGTCTTGGCTGTCTGTGAAAACATCTTGGGTAGTTGCTTGGTGTTTCCTGGGGTGGGTGCTTGCCCGCTGGGTGTGTGCCTGCCCCTCCGCTTCCATCCCACAACCCCCTACGGCGCTGTCTGTGTTAACGTCTCCCGGCTCGGCACTGCTGGGTGTTCACTGGGTGTGCTCACCCACCCATCTCCACCCACCGGGCTTGTGGTGGCGTCCATGTAAAAGAAGGCCATATTCTTTAACTGAACGCTCTTAAGCACAAAAATATGCTGAAAAGCAAATTATAGGTCAATGACAGCAAAAATTATAATGGTATTATAAAGACCATAATTATAAAAAATAACATAGGGTGTTAATAAACATGCAGCCGGCATCTCCTGGGGTGAAGTCCTAGTACTGAATAAACATTTTTGTTGATCAGCTGGGGAGGGAGGACTGGAGGAGAAGTGAGATTGGCTGGGACCGTCTCTGTGGTCGGGGACCTGTCCCCTGTCATAACAGGCAGCGATGGCGGCTGGCCATGGTGACACGAACACACATGCTCACCCACCTGGCATCGTTTGATATGGCCTACCTGGGGGCCCTTGGGCCCGAACTTCCTTCGAGACCCATGATTCCTGGGCACCCACCTACCCAGCTGGGGGCTGTAGTAGGCCCACATCTGGCGGCTTGCTAACAAACAGCAGGTAAGGCTCTGACGCAGATGGGCCATAGCAGGCCATATCAGGGAGTGTTACATTTATTAACATCCACTGTTGCCTTAAACTAGTATTTTTAAGTCTGTCTTTCATCAGTAAATAACTACTATTTATCCTGAAAATTGGTAACTCTTTTATTGCTCATTTAAAAATACATTCTATGACATTTATCATAGTATTTAAAACATTTCTGGTTATGGTAAAAGGTTTGAAAATACATTTTTATTCAACAGAAAACTCATTGTTGAACAATCCACGAAGTAGCTAAAATTCATAGCGTAGAGAAGATGAATATTCAAAAGCAGTTTTGATGAGGAACAGGTCCATGAATATGCTAGTCCGTTGTGATTAGAACACTTAAAGTCTGCGTGTTCACATTCATGGGCATCTGGCATATCATCCTCTGCTCCTGTGTTCTTGCTTTCTACACAGAGATTCCCTAATCGCTTATTTGGACTCCACGATGCAAGATTAATTAATGCAGTGCAAAACATCTTGAGAATAAGTGTTGCATGCAGATATTGCCAATGAACCCCGAATTGAAGCACACTGTATAGTCACTATAATTACAGTCTCCACAAGAGAATATGGTATCAAAAGGGAATGTTAGAGCCTCTAATTAGCAGTATTTAAAAACCAGACAAATACCGTACAGCAATCAGATACAGGAAGGTAAAAATTAGGCTATAAAGAATGAAAAGCTGATGGAGAGCAATAGATTGTTCATTCTTATACCAACAAATTAGTTTATCCTAGGAGAAGGTGTGTGCGCGCACACACACACACGCTCTCATTCAGACAATGGCTGTAATCACATGAGATGGGGCCCCACACTGGCCCCTTTTGAACTGGATCCACCTGCTCCTGTGAAGGGCTCCTGCCAGATGTTTGCCTTGGGTTGGGCCAGGCTGCTCTGCATTGCATCATTCCCAGAAACAAAGAGCACACCATGTGGGTTGACCTGTCCCAACCCAGGGCAGTGGGCTCACATGGGACACCTCTCATGTGAAAGACCTCCAGAATCCCCCCCCCCCCCAAGATATGCAAGCACCGTGGACAAGACCATGATGCTGGTAAGGATTGGGCCCCCAAAGGAAGCAGCCGCTACCACTTGTCAGCTGTTGGAGTGGTGACGGGATGTGTGTGTGCACCCTGGCTGCCCATCCTTCAGCTGTTGGAGTGGACCCCAGGGAGGAGGAGGATCAGCCATAGTGTTTCCAGTTGGAGTGGCTATTGGTATAGCTGGGGGCACTGCGACTGCTCCTCTTCCTCCCTGTAGTCTCCTCCGCTGCTTCAACTGATCCTCCTCCCAGCGTCTGCTCCAACAACTGATGGACAGGCAGTCAGGGTATGCACCCCCAACCCCAACCCCCGCCGCTGCTCCAACAACTCAGGGCCTTTTTAGACACAGGATTTTAAAACCGCAGCTCTTGGGACACCTGCACGGGGGGGCTTTAGACGGTCCTCTGTGAACCGGAAGTCACCCAGTGTTAAGGTTAAGGGTAGGAAGGGGGAAAGATGGACCTGAAGAGAAGGACAAGACCCTCAGCCACTCACTCTCAATGAGACCCCCAATGGGCTGCTCACTCTACAAAGGATAACCCCTCAGGATCTTATAAGACCCTAAATATCCCAACCGGGACGAGGCCAGATGGGGGGGGGGGGGGAGACAACAAGGCCCTGAGCAAAGCCCCCACTCTTCCACCCAGTGAACACCCAACTGCTCAAACACCACGTCCCTAACACCAGCCTCTCTTGCACACAGTGGTCAGGGGGAAGGGAGAAAGGGTGCAGAGGTGTGGGGAGAATGGGGAACAGACCTGGGGAGCAACGGGAAGGGAACAGTAGGTCACGTTCAACACAAGGTATAAAGGGGGGGGAGAGGACCCACGCAGAGAGGGGAAGAAGTGATCCGCAACCACGGTCTTCTAATGCACAATCTCGTGTCAAGCCCAAGTGTCATGCCCATGCTTGATCAGATCCCTAACTCCAGTCTCTCTCACACCCACTCTCTCACTACTAACACCGTCTTTCACACACACACCCTCGCTCGCACTCACGTTTTCGCACTCACACACGCTCTCACACACTCTCTTCCTTCACTGAATACTCTCAATAGTTCAAGTCATGCAGGGGGCTAGTCTCTCAGCGTCGCTGATCACCGGCGATGCTGTGTTGGCTATGCCTTCCTTATCTATCCCTAGCCCCGGAGCACTCCTGTGGGCCCCGCCCCATCGCCTCCCGGTGATGTCTGCAGGGTCCTGTTGCCTGCTTGCTGTTGCAGTGTTGCCGCTTCTGGTGCAGTGTTGGGGGCTATTTGTCCCTGTGCACCCTGGGAAGTACGAGAAGCTCTTTGGCTGAGGCCTTGATCCCCAGGGAGCCAGAAGTGTCCCTGGCGATAGTGGGCCCTAATACCCGGGCACCATTAGAAACAGTGGCGCTGGGCGACTCCTGGGTGTTTTGAGACTCGGCGCAATAATATCTCGATAATTGAGGTCTGTACTATGCCACGTCTCAAAACACCAAGGAGTTGCCCAGCACCACTGTTTCTAATGGCGCCTGGGTGACTTCTGGTTCACGGAGGACTGTCTAAAGTCCCCCCCTCCCCCTCGCAGGTGTCCCAAGAGCCACGGGTTAAAAAAATCCCATTTGGGCAGCGGCTGCTTCCTCCAAAGACCCGATCCTGCTGTCGCAGGAGCAGAGTCCCAGAGCAGAGTCCCAGGAAGAACTGAGCGTGGGGAAGGGTAGCAGCTGCTTCTCCACCTGTGGAACCCACGCACGAGTCTGCCCATTTTAAGGGCTCCTGCCTTATCTCCGCAGGCAGCTGCTTTGTGGGGCCCCACAGAGCAACTTTGGTCTCTGTGCCCATGTGAAAACATCCAATATTTTCACCTATATTGCTGCTTTGGGAGGAAGTGATAAAATTGTTGGTTGAGGATACAGACTTTGCTCCTTTCTCTAAATACTCTGTTTGTCTCTGCTTATAGAGCAAATTGATCAGCAGATGAATGCTGTGAAACTGTTCTGCAGCTGTGTGTTTGTGTTGTTTGTAGCTTTGGAGCAATTAGATGCTAAACCCCCAAGAGATTTTATCCCTTTGCTAAAGTTTGTTTTGAAAAGGTCTATGTATAAGACAAGAGACAGCAAGTGAGTATAAAGGCAAGCAAGGAGGGAAACACCACTGGTCAGCAAAAATGGTGGTGAGCTTTTCAAACCTGCAAATATATTTACTTATCCAAATAATAATAATTAATTAATAATGATATTTATTTTTACATAGTGCCCCCCTGCCATGGCATTCGGACCACTCTACATACAATTCAACACAACTTTTTAATCCTCACAACAACTCTGTGAGGTAGGTTAGGCTGAGCAAATAATGTGACTGGCCCAAGGTCACTGAGTGAGTTTCTGGCTAAGGTGAGACTAGAACTGCCTGAGGCAGGAGGGGCGGGATAATCCATTTTTAAAATAAATAAAATAAAATAAAGAACTAGGACCTCCCCCTACCTCCCGGTCCAAGTAGAAGGGTAGAAGTATCATGTTAAAATTACAACTAAACCTTTCTATAGCAAACTCGACTGATAAACAATGCCAGCTTCACGATTGTTTTCTATCAACTTCATATCAGACTTTGTATAGCAAACACCCTGATATAATTAACTTCTCTGATCCCATGGGGGTTTGTTATGCTATATTTGTATTTCTCAATATAACAAAGTATCTATTGATATAATACATATATTTATATCATTTATATTCTAAATGCATATTATAGAAATTCCTGCACAATAAATTAAACTAGATGTTTTATATTTATAAGCAAATATATTTACTTATTTTTAGGTTTATAGACAGCTTTAAGGGAAGGTGAGTAGAAAGGGAAAATAAGTGAACTAAAAGTAGTTCTTAATATCCTGAATTGGCTGAAGGAATAAACTGTAATAATTATCAAATTTATTTTTGAACTCTGATTTCCAATTCTCTAAGTCTTAAAATTGTTTTAGGAACTTAATACACTTTCCCAGTGTGTAATTAAATAATCTTTATATTAAGTTGATGTTGGTAAACATATGAATAATTGTAGTTCTAGGAGCTAACCAGTATTGAAAACCGCTGAATAATTAAGCTATTTTAAGAGTGTGCCAGCTGGAAGGAATGTATGGCTGCTACCATGATAAGTAAATGTTTTGTTGGCTATGGGTAGTAAAGGCAATTAAATTATGGGTTTAACTTAAGCTTTTGATACACTTTATCTTTTTGTTGATCAAAAATCCTTGTGATTCTGCACAAATCATTGATTCTAAAATGACTTGCCTGCATGCCAACAGTTAGTAAAATGAATAAAATAGATCATACTTTGGACCTGTTTATGAAGCTTATTCAAGGCTCCATTTTAGACTTTTCAGACTTGGTGTTCTCTCCCCGTTCTGCACATTCATTTAGACATCAGCAAGCCAGAGTACCTAAGACTGTGCTGGACTTTTAGCACCTGCTGAAAACGCCATTAAAGTGCATTCCTGTTCTTCGAATCTAAGGTGCCTGACTAAGCCAAGACTTCCTAGCTGTGTAGGGTGCATGTTAGTTGCCAGTCTCGTTGGACACCAGCGCATAGTGAATTTTGTACAGCTGCAACTACAGGACTTTTTGTGGAATTTGGTGTTGTCTAAATTTTCCCAGAAAGTGCCTCCAGCAGTGCAGAATTAGAGTGAATGGAGAGCAATGGGGGTGTCAGCACAGCAGTTTGCAAGTGTAGATCCTGGGACTTTGGGTTCTCTGTCAAAGAGGATCAGCCCACAGGCCCTACTGGGGAAAAAACAAGCAAACAAACCTTCAAAATATCTCCTAGACCTAATGGAGAGTTTTCTGTGGTATTTTGTGGTTAATTTTAAGATATGAGATGGCCACAATAGATGAATTAGATGCTGAGAAATATTTGCATTCAAAATTTGGCATAATTCTCAGTTTAGTTTACGGTCACAATTTATTTTGCTTTTAGAATGTGGATTCTCTATTTGCAGGATTTGTAGTTTTGGTGCAAACCTTTTGGGGAAAATTACAGAATACATGGGTCTCATTTGATACATTTGACAGTCACATTCTTTTGACATTTCCACTGTGCAAGGTGTACAAGATGGTAGAGAATGAACCCTTTTGTGCTATGTTTTACGAGATACACAGATACGTTCGAGTAGTTCTTCCAGTTTCAATGTAAATCAAGAGAGACAACCTTTCTTTTCTGCGTAATTGCTTTCCCTTCCCCCTCATTCTTGTTACATCACCATTTAGTTCATTATTAGCTTTTCTTTTTCTGGCCGCATGCTTACTGGATTTACATGCTTGCATGCGTCACGGATTCATTCAGCCTAGATTCCCATTATTGTTACAATACTAATGGGGTGTGATACTCTCTTTCACTCTCTGGTTTTGCATAGACTTATTTCAGTCAATGGACTTGGTCTTGTAAAGAAGCAGTATGCAGGACTGAACTCCTGCTTAAATTATTTTCTCTAGTCCTAATGGTGTATGTAGAGATGATAGTCTGATAATGAGTTGCTTTGAGCACTTGCAGAAATGAAATTTTGAGGAAAATGCGCAAAATCCACGATTACATGGAATTTAAAAGAAACTGCAGAATAAGAAAAAACGTTGAAGTCTGTTGCTCCTTTTGTCTTTATTTTCATTTCTCTTAGGTTAAACTCTGCCTTAAGAAGTTTCACCGTATCAGCTTGTTTGAGGCTACTTTGTAGAGAATGAAAGACTGTTCATTGGTGTGCATTGCTGGGGAGGGGGACCCTTCATCCTCACTGTCAGGTTGCTTGTAAGAGGATTGAGACTGGCTTCCAGTATCCACTGACTGGAGAAATAACTAAGAGCCTGAGCTGAATAGGTAATAGTCCCTTTCCCTGAGACTAGTAGTATCTGTGATATTAGGTCCTAGTGGTAATGTAGGTTTTCTTTTCACTTTCTCTCTCTCTTTTTATAAAGGGATAGTAGGTAAACATTTTGTGGAAGGAAGGAGACTTCACTGGTAAAACCTGAGCACCTCCGTTCAAACTAGGCTTCAACCTAGAAGTTCATCTAGATACTTTTACAAGACTCAGTGGGAATTTTTGGGTGCTGGCACACCCAGGAACTTGGGTCATATATGAAAAATAGGCTCTCATGTTAGTTGCATGTTAGTTGCCAGTCTGGTTGGATACCACTGTATAGTGAATTTTGTACAGCTACATCTGCAGGACTTTTTGTGGAATTTGACATTATCAAAATTTTCCCACTGCCTCTATCCGTGCAGAATTAGAGTGAGTGGAGAGCAATGCGGTGCCAGCATTACAATTTGCCACTGTAGATCCTGGGGCTTTGGGATCTTTACCAAAGAGGCTCTGCCCACAGATCCCACAGGAGAAAAAAGAGCAAACAAACCCTTAAAATACCATTGGAGAGGTTTCTGTGGTATTTTATGGTTAATTCTAAGATATGAGATGACCACAATAGATGAAATACATGCTGGAAAATATTTGCATTCAAAATTTTGCATAATTTGCACAGGTTAGTTCACAGTCATAATTTTTTTTGCTTGTAGAATGTGGATTAACTCATAAGGTTACTTTGGGAAGCTCCTGGGGGTGAGAGACAAGAGTGGTATCAGGAACACCCACCCTACTTCATCTTTGTCTTGGGAAGACTTGATGATCTTGGAGGTTTCATGCTATGGATAAATAAATTTGTGGCCAACAAATGAAAAATTCCAAATGTGTTTGTAACCCTGAAATTGGGAATTTAGAAACATTTATTACATTGCTGTATAAGCACATTCGTAGTGTTTCACTTTTAAAAACCTTATGTAATAAAATTAATTATGTCATGGCATTTTGGACTGGTTGAAGGCTTGAATGCTCCTCTAGTAGAATTTAGGTAATCTGATTAGCCGTCATCAAGTCTTAGCCAGTGACAATATAAGCCTGTGCTCTGCTAGCAATTCCTGTTGGCTGAACAAGGATTATTGTCCTTTTCTCGTCTGGAAAACAGAGTTGTGCTCACGACATTTGTGAGGGACAGGGCATTCCTGTGTGATATGTTCTTTCTATCCAAGATCATTTTGGTTGAAGACCTGAGGACCCCTTCAGTAGTCTAGAAAATTACTTTGAATATTGGTAATGAGCAGAAGCCACGTGAAAGCATGTGTATGACTTTTATCGGGGTCCCATGGTAGTGAGAACATACATGTAGTGAAGTTTGCAAGATTATAAGATAAGGGAAAGCTTGCTTACCACCTGTTGAACCATACAGGGTCCTGAGAGAGAGAAGTGTTAATCCTTGAGATGAGCTTTAAACTGCTGCATAACTTGTGTATGCATCTTACAATAACCTTTTAATTATACACAAAAATACACCATCTAAAAAAGTGTTCCAGCCACAAAAAACACAGTCACCTAGAAGGAAAGCATTTCACTCCATCTAATTTAAAGTTCAGGGATAAAAAATTGCTTAGCTAGAAAGAGGAGCAATGAGTGTTTTGGGGAGAAAATGTGTAGTGCGTAATAACAGAGTTTATTACATGAATGTGTTCCAGAAAAGGAAGTGGGGGTGCCGGTGATCTTTTACTCCCCTTGGTTTTGTCTCTCAGAAGCTTGTCTTAATGAAGAGGATCTTGGCTTTCAGGAAAAATATGGGGTCTTCAGCCTACCTGTCATTCATTCATTCATTCATTCATTCTCTAGGATTTTTCAAAATGTAGCAGAATTCATTAACAAAACATTAATATGTTACATTTGGTATTCAGTCTCTTTCAAGTACTAGCACGAAAGTGTGATCTGTACCGTTGTTGTCCAACGCTATTTAGAAATCTCTTTATTTTCACATCTGTTCTTTAACATTTTTTAAAATATAAACATTTCTTCCTAACATCACTTCCTGTCTGTACATACATGGAGAAAGAATTTAACTATTATTAAGGTGCGAGTATCCTTCTCATGAAGGCTACGCTGTTGTTAGGCAGGATTTCCCTTGGTAACATGCGTGGAGAAATTATGTTTACATAATAGTGTATGGCAGAAAGCATTGTGAATGATGGACAGAGCTGAATAAGTTAATGGGTTCAACTGACGTTAACCATTTTTTTTGGGTGAAAATTTAATCTATACAAATTCCTATGCATTCCTATTCCTGTTTTGTCCTCAGTAGGATATGACATACGAAGAGTCACCTTGTAAATGGGTGGGGATTGAAAACAATCAGACACACTTAGATTCTATTGCAAAGGCATGACACACCAAACTATGAGTCATTTTTCATGAGAGATGCAAGAGAGGCTGATTTCCAGCAGTGTGCTATCATTTTCTTTGGATTGGTACTGCAGTATATGTTGACCTCGAATTCCATAACTCGCTAGTTGTGGAAAGCAGTTGTGTCCCAGTTGTGGTATTTATTCTTCTTTCTCTCAACATGTAGTTCTGAGAAACTGTCATCCCTCGTATAAACATGGCTTTGCAGGGTGCCAATAAGCATGCAAATGCAACAGCATGATAATAAGCAGGGTTCCTAGTTTTCACTTTGTGATGGAAAACCAGAGAAAAACAGAGATTTTGCCCAGAGGAGAAAAAGAGATTTTTCCTTTTTCCCCAGAGCAAAACCAAGATTTTGCTTTTTCTAGAGAATTTTGCAGAAAATGGCAAAAATGTACAGGTTTGAGAGGAGGACACAGCAGGCGTGGGGCAGCGAGGATGTGGAGAGGAGCTGTGGGGAAGAAACCAGAAGGCATGTGCTGTGGAGGGGCAGGGGTTCTGCATTTGGAGGGGTGCCACAGACCTCCTGTGGGGTGGGGGAAGGGGCAGGGGAACTATGAATTGGGGCAGTCAGGTCTTATAGACCTTGGGAAGAGGGAACAGGAGGTGGGCCTTATTGGACCCCTAGCAGCTTCCCCAAGTGCCAGTTCCCCTTTCTGTTTGGCAGAGCAGTCTGAGACCAGGCTGGAGGAGGAGGCAGTGAGCACAGGGCTGTGGAGGGGAAGCAACCTAAAGTCACGTGCTGTTCGGTGGTGGGGAGGCTCTGTGTTTGGAGGGGTACCACAGACCTCAGATTTTTATTTTATTTTTTGGACTGTTGGTGGGACATGTAGGTGCAAAACTGTGTAAAAATATAAATATGACAATAAAATAGGGGTGGGAAACCGGTTGAATCCGGTATCCGATAATGCTGGTACCGGGCGATTCGACCCGGTAATCCGGACCGGGTACCGGATTCCGGGGTACCGGATTTTTTTACATTGCAGCCATTTAAAAATGGCTGCAATGTAAAAAACCTTAAAGCCCCAGCAAAAAAGTTTAAAAAAAAACAAACCTCCCCAAGTCCAGGCTGCGCGGGTGGAAGGGGGGACACCCCCCACCCACCCTGCCCAGCCTGGATTTTTGTTTTAAAAAAGACTAGAGTAAGACC
>QEPC01001409.1:400640-410841 GCA_003113815.1 Sphenodon punctatus
GTGTGTGTCGGCTGTCAGCCTGTTCTCCCTCTTCCCCCCCTCCCTTCCCGTTTCCCTTGTGTGCCTTTTGGCTTCGTTTGCCCTCAGTCGGCCATGTCTGTGTCCCGCCCCTGCCCGGTGCCTTGTGGGAGTTTTGCGCCCGGCAGGGGTTCGGCTGCACGTCTGTTGTGCTCCCCCGGTCCGCGATGGTTCGGCCCGGTTCCCTCCCATGGTCCCGTTCCCGGCACGTCTGTTTGGGTCACTTTTCCACCCCCGCGCGTGGTTGCGCTGTTCACCCCCCCTGGAGGTTCACTGTGGTGAACCGCCCGCCCGTAACGTCTGAAATCACCCTTTGTCATGTACTTTGAACAGACACTGTTTCTTTTGTACTGTGTCTTTATTTGAACTTAAGTTATCTATTGCTTCATATTTTATAATATTCGTAAGTCTCATAGCCTCATTTATATAAATGAGTTGGTCTTTACTATACTTTGCTGAGCTGACTGGCTTATTAGCAAAGTGTAAACTCGAATTCCACATATTGGAAAAGAGCGCCCTATATCCAGACCAGATTATGTCAGGCCTGGACCACTAGGCGCAAATTCCTTTTGGGGAAACCGAGGCACAACGCGACAGGGCTAATCAGAAAATATATGGGTTTATCATAGGAGAATTTCCAATTTTTTGTCATGGAAGACTAGGAACCCTGATAATAAGCTGTGTGCTTTATAAAAAATATGTAACCAGTGAGCATTTAACTAGGATGATTTACACTGCAGCTAGTGCTGAACAATTGAACTTTTACTTTTGTTACACAAATGTGTTTTGAGTGATAACATTTGGCATTTGAGAAGACAGGAACTATGTCAAATGGACAACCATTAAAGTGTTAGGAAATAAATGAGGTGGCGTGCCTCAATTTACCCCAAACGGGATCGAAGGTTGCCAATAAACAGTCCAAAGTATGTGGGTACAACTTTTTTTTATTGGACAGACACTTATAATCTAGAGAGGACAGTGTTCTTAGTTACAAACCCCAGTAACCCAGGATATCTTACATGTCAGAGGCACAGTCCGAGACGCAGGCTGGTTCAGAGGAGAAGGGGAGGGGGCCCAGCAGGCAGCTGGGCAGGAGTCTCTGGATCTTTGAGAGTGTCAGTTAGGATCAAAGACCTACGTGGCTCACTGCAAATGCTAGTAGCCGTTAGCGTCAATGACAAATGGTAAGGGGCTGAGCTTTTCCTTTTATAGCTTTATTTATTAGGGATACATGTTGCAGGGTCCCCTCTTTGATCATACCAGGTGCAGGAATAAGATGACATCATCTCATTAAAACTACTTTCACTTTTGGGCAGTTTATCCATCTCCACTGCTTAATTGCTGGTCTGACCCTTTGAGGTTACCTCCCTATCTCTTGCAAACCTTCATTTTTAGAGATAGTGACCATCTGGGGTAGTTAGTACGACCTTGGAAATACATTCTTCCTGCTAGAGTGTGAGTTATTTATGACTTCTCCTCCTTATGGGCCTCTTTTGTCTGTGTCAGCCGAAGGCCTATGTTTCAAGTTAGCTGGTTCACTGAGTTTGTTCAGGCCTCATGCAGCCTGTGTCTTTGACCATGGCCAAAACCGCCTAGTTAATTCATAATAGTAAAACTGCTTAATCAATTCCCAATAAAAATGGAGACTAATTACAAGTGCAGACAAGCTAAGAATGTATGGGTAAGGCCATATGAGACGTTATTCCACATTAGCCTGTGGAGGCGGACGTTACCCCACGATGCAGTGGACTATCTGGCCAGCGTCCACCAAATGTGTGCCCACTCCTACCCTGTTGGCACCCAGCTGCCATGAAATGTGTCGGCCGCAGATCATCGTCGGCTACTGCTACCTCAGCTGGGCTAATGTGGAATAACAGGCCATCTCCTATCTGTTCAGCTGTACAGCCCAGCCATGAGGTGAGGTTTGAGGATCGAATCTGCAGGACTACGCTTTCCCCACCTGCTAGACAGTGGATTGTGGGGAAGAGGGGCCCAGAGGAACTCGCACGCTCTCCATGCTTGTTAAACAGCTGATCACGGGAGGGGGGACAGCCCCTCCTCCCCCAACCAGCTGTTTTGTAGGTTTTGCACACGCTGCTCCGGCCCCTCCTTTCCCACCAGTTTTCTCTAATGGTAGGAGTCCACGGCTGTGTGACTGCCTTCTTGCCGGACCCCTGGTGTTGAGGGAGTGGTGACGATTGCAGAGGGGCTGCAGAGGGGCTCCTTATTTGGACTTCCCTGCCAGTCCAAAATGTAGTGGGTGAGGTGGCCCTCTTTGGGGGAGGCAGGGTATTCAGCTGACCCTGTTTTGTGTGGCTTTACCCTGTCTGTGACTGTATTAGAACTGGGTTAAATATAAGGGTTACTTATCTTGGGGTATGAACTGTCATCTTGCTTTGCTTTTTCTAGGCTCTATGTTTACACTGAAAGTTCAAGTAAATGATATCGTCAGTCATCAATACTTACGCCAAGCAATCGTAGAAGTGTTCGTTAATTACACCAAAACGAATTCCACACTCACTGGAAATAATGGAGCAGTATTAATAAATGTTCCCTACAAGTTAGGTCAAAGTTTAACTATCACATCTTACAAAGATGGTTACATGTTAACACCATTGCCTTGGAAGACTGGGAGAATGCCAAGTAAGTAAGTCCTTTGCAATGTTCTTATTAAAGTGAATGTAATTGAAACTTCTTCCTTCCTTGGATAATCCATGTAATTGTTGTTAAATGAACATGACTAAATGTAGTCAGCCAAAATTAGGTCATGACTGAATGCAGTGCTAAAGGTAAATGTCACTTTTGTCTCGATGCAATTATAAAGATGTTTTTAAAAGTGAAAAAATAATAATCCAGGAATCCTCTTCTTTAAATGGTATTGTAGTAGAAAAGCTCTCTATGTACAGTTTGTACTGTAGTACATTAACAGTATTCTAAGAAAATACATTTGCCTCTATTTATAGTAGAGTTGGTGAAGGGTTAAATTTGCATTACAACTGTTATCGTATGGTGTGTAGGGTCAGATAAGTTGTTGTTTTAGCGCTCTGCTGTGCTTAGAATCTTCAAATCCATAAGTCTCATTATTTTTTCAATAGTGGTTCGCCAAGGTGGGCCTATTTTTAATTAGCAGTTTAAAAAAAAAGACATTTAAAGCAGTCATTTGGGAGCAGGTGGGAGATGGAATGATCTGGTCTGTGGGATAATTCAGGCTTTGTGTTTATCCAGAAAACATATACAAAATGGGCAGTAGAATAGAATCCACACTGTCCAGCCAGATTCATCCCTCATTTGGATGGAATATGCGGTCCTTCTTTTCCCCCATATCATTGTGATTATTTCCGCTCCTGCTCTCAGCTCATCACTTTTCAGGACTATATTTTATCTTCCTTTTGAAGTATATGTGCCCCATGTATTAAATATTCTTTGTGTTTATCTCCTACAGTATATTCATCAGTGACAATTTCACTTTTCCCCCAAAGCCAAGCTAATATGTGGCTGTTTGAAGATACAGTTTTAATTACTGGAAAATTGTCTGGTAGGTACAGTACTACATGGACTAGTTTGTAAATAGCTTTTATGTAATGCTGCACAATTTTACTAAGAGCTGCAAATAGCTTCAGAAGACACCTTCTTGCTGGGTGGGAAAAGGCCATGGACCTCTCTTGTAAGTAGAGGTCATTTTATTACTATTATTATTTATATAGTTCGAGTAATGTACCTGGCATTGTGTAATCGTTAAGTAGAGACAGTTCCTATTCTAAGGCGTGTACAATTTTGGAGCTACTAGGGAGGGGAGACGAGAGAGGGAAACAAAGGGAGAGAGAGGGATACGTTCATTAAATAGTAGGGGTTGGGTTAATCTGATAATACTGATAGTGGGTGGTATCTGATTAATCTGATAGCCAATATCACAATATCGGATTTTTAACATTGCCGGTTTTACTAGAGTTTTTTTACATTGACACCATTTAGCAATGGCCGCAATGTAAAAAAAACGGTAAGATCAGCAATGTTAAAAATCCAATATTGGGAGATCTGATACCGATGTATCCAGTAATCACCCTGGAGTCCCACCCGTATTAAATGGAGCGGCCACAAGTGTACATGCTTAGCTTAATTACATGGAGAAGTGGGACTCTGACGTGTCAGTGATCAGTATGTGGAAATGAGCTGTTGGTTTTCTATGTACGTTGGGAATGATTTTCCCACTTTACACAGGCACCATATTGCTAATATAATTTGTACACTGTCATATTCTCAAAGAAAGATATATTACTTCGGGGGCAGCCACTGTAAATTTACATAGCTCAGTTGAAATCAATGAAACTATGCCGATTTCACCCACTTATAATCTGACAAGCCTCCAGGAAAGGGTGGGATATAAATCTATCAATCAGTAAATAAACCTTTATTGCTCAGCTGTGAAGGCTATTACAAAGGGATATAAATCTAAATAAATAATAGCTAGATCATATTAGGTTCTGGTAAAATGCATCACTTCTTTCAAATGTTCCATATTCTGTGAGTATGAGCATTACTCCTGTTAATGGAGCCGTATTAGTTAATTATCCATACGTTCACTATGCATTTCTTTCTTCCTTATCCTAACTCTTAAGTGACCTTGAATTGAAAGATTCTAAATTATTAATATTGTGTGCACGTGAATTGTGTGTATATCAAATACCACATTTTTTGTTGTGTATGTTTGGACTGGGGGTGGTTTTAATGGACTGGAAATGTCTCTTCTTGGAACAACTGCTTGCATAAGCATTATTATTTTACTACTTTCTAGGGATGTGCGAACGTGGTTCGGTTGTTCGGAGTTTTGACCGAATTCGGTCTGTTCGGACTTCCGAATCGAACTGACCGAACCTGAGCCCAAACCGAACCAAAAAACGACTGAACAGTTCGTTTGTGTTTGGCCGCGTTCAGTTGAGTTTGGGAGGGAAAAACGTGACTGGAAGGCAAAAAAAAGTGACAGGGAGGGGGAGTCAGCTGAGGAGCTGATTTCCTGCCAGCCTGCCCAATCACCATCCCTTTTCTCCTCAGACTACTGGCTTCGCAGTCTGCGATTGGCCAGGGGCTAGGCTGAACAATGCCAATGGGGCTTGTGGTAAGGCTGGTGCAGCAAGTAACAAAACTCATTCCCCTCCCCACTTCCAATACCTTCTGAGCCAGCCACTGATCCTGACAGCAGCGTTTTCAGAAGGCTCCCTCTGACTCCCAGCAGTTTGCTTTCCTCATCCATTCCTAATCCTCCTCCTATTTCACCCATCCAACAGATTTACCTCCCTATTATCATTTAGTTAGATTATATTAGATAGATTTAACTGTTGTTTTTATTTTTTACCCATCCCTGTGTTCTATCTCCCTATCCTCCATTGAATCCATTCCTTTCCCTCTCCCTCCATATTCCATCCCTCATTCCCTTCTCCTGTTTTTTGATTTATTAGAGTAGGATTAGATTGATTTAGGTTTTATTTCAGTTTTTGTACCCCTCCCTGTGTTGTGTGAGCTGTCTGTGTCTCCCCCCCCTCGTCCCTGTGTAATATTGTGTGTGTGCACGCGCGTGTAGAGAGAGAGAGAGTTAGTTATTAGCTATTACAGTTAAGTTAGCTTAGTTATAGTTTACAGAGATCAGTGATTCAGTTTTAGAGTGTTTGTAGGACTAAGTGTTAGATATTCCATTGTTTAGGGTTTTTTTAATAAAATATTTCTGCATTCTTTGGGTGGGAGAAATGCAGAAGGGAGGTAGGAGAGGGCGAGGCCGGTCTGCTGCCCGCAAGCCAGGCAATGAAGCACGTGGCAGAGGTGGCAGGGGCCATGCCAGCAGAGTGCCAGCAGGCAGAAGCAGCAGCCCATCACCACGCCCCAAGCTGTGCAGGCCTGATTGTGGGTCTTCCTCTCCCAGCACTAGTGCTCCCAGTGGCACTAGGGGGCAGGGGGCTAGGCATCACCTTCTGGCAGTGGAACGCCTGCAGTGCAAGAGGCTGTGGCTGTCCCATCTGCAGGTGCAGGCGATTCAGTGGCTGAAGCTCCTCAGGGGCCACCATTGTCCCCCAACTCCCCCATTATTATAGAGGCAATCCCCCAAAGCAGTTCAGGGCTGATGGATCTCACCCCGGCTGCTAGAGGCCGGGCCTGATGCCCGGGCAATGGAAGAAAGGAGCGTAGCAGCAGCAACAGCAGCTATAAGGGGCAGGGGGAGAGTGCTGCTCATAGTGGGAGCAGCTTGGGGAGTCCAACAGCCTCCATCACTCTGTTTGGGGATGGGGACAGTGATGCAGAGATTTGTGTGGAGGAGGTCTCTGTATCTGGTGCTGCTGAGGTGATGGCTGTCCCTCCACGAGCTGTGTCGCCAGTGCCACCATGTCTTGCCCCTCTCAGAAGTACGTCACCCGGTGTGGGCCAGAAGGCAGGAGGGGCAAAAAAATCATGGGTCTAGGAGCATTTTAAGGTGGTGCAGGTGGATGATCCATGGGAGGTGCAGTGCACTTTGTGCAATAAGGTGGTGAAGCGTGGGCAGGTGCTCACCAACCTTGGCACAACCGCGATGTTGAGGCACCTGAAATCTTGCCACAGTGCTGCAATGCTACGTGGGCAGGCAGGGTCAGTGGATTGTAGCGGGTTCCTGACCCAAGCGGCCAGTGGTCCGCCTCCTTTATCGGGCAACAGTTCTGCTCCAGTGGCTACCTCTAGCAGCAGGAGCAGTATCGCTGCTAGGGGGGAGCAGCAGGAGTAGCAGCCTCGCCAGTAGTTTCAACCCACAATGGAGGAGCTGAAGTGGGGGCAGCTTGCAAGGCCATCGGCAGCTGGAGGGTGGCGTGGCTTTCAAGAGAAAGCCACACGCCTGTTGGGCGAAATGATCGCTCTTGATGGCCAGCCCTTCTCCATTGTCGGGGACACCAGGTTTAAGCGGCTGATGGGGTTCTTGGCCCCCCATTTTAAGCTGCTGTCCCTCACCACCCTGAATTGTATGGTGGTGCCATCCCTGTATGGGCCTTCGAAGGAGCAGCTGGCAGGGGCTGGGGGTGCCACTGTCCATTTCACCACTGACCTGTGGTCCAGCCAGAACGTCCAGTACGCATACCTGGCGGTGACGGCGCACTGGTGGCAGGACCCAGAGTCAGCATTTGACAGTGGCATGAGGGGTCCTGAAGCAGGGTATAGGTGGACCCTGCTTTAGGCTGAAGTCATGGATGGCCTCCGCACTGCTAGGAACGTAGAGGTAGCCCTGAATGCTGTGGTGGGTGAGTGGGTCATGCCAGGTGCACCGTTCACCTCGGGGGGGTGGTGGTGACCAATAATGCGGCGAATATAGTAAGGACTGTCCCCGATGGGGGCTTCGCGAGCATCCCTTGTACCGCACACACCCTCCACCTGGTGGTCAGGGGTGCTCTGGGCTTGGGAGATAAGGGGGTTAGGGAAGGCACCCTTAGATCCCTGATCGACCGTGGGAGGAAGCTGGTGGGCTTCTTCAACAGGAGCGTGAAGGGCAGCAAGCTCCTCCGTGAGAAGCAGGCAGAGCAAGACTCCCCCGTGCACCTGCTGGTGCAGGACGTTTCCACCAGGTGGAATTCCACCTTCCTCATGCTTGAGCTGTTTGTGGAGCAGAAAGCCGCCTTGCATCAGGTGCAATTGGACACAGACAGCAGGGATCCTCCAGGCTTCAGTGGGACAGAATGGGAGATCCTCTCCCAGACGGTCTTCGTTCTGAGACCGTTCCTGGAAGTGACGGAGACCATCAGCTCCTCCACGGCCACAATCAGCCAGGTGACCCCTCTGGTCCAGAGTCTCCACAGGAGTCTTGAGGAGATTCTGCAGGGGCAGGATTACGGCCCTCGGGGCAAGAAGCTGGGGGCTGAGGCGGTTGGGCTTGCGCAGAAGCTCAAGACAGGCCTGAAGGCGAGGTTTGACGAAGTCCCGCTGCAGGGGGAATATGTTTTGGGAACGATGCTGGACCCCAGGGTCAAGGGCAGTGTGGCACGCAAGCCATCCCTCTATGGTCTCTGGAATGATGATCTTGTGGGGAGGGTCTGGAAGGCAGAGACGGCTCTGGAGAGTTCGTGGCGGCAGCAGCAGCAGCCGCAGCAGGATGCCCCTGGGGATGGTGGGGTGGGAGCAGATGCCCCTTTCTGTCAGCAGGGTCTATCCCTGTCTTCAAGCCTAGCGGTAGAAGCAGCACCAACAGCAGCACCCCTATTGCCAGTAGTTCCTCCTTTGCGCAGCCCACTCTGGGAGCATGAGGCCCAGCACAAAAGGGCAGACAGTGTGGCTGAGGGCAGTGGGGGTGGTGGTGCCCAGGGACAGCTATGAGAGGGAGTACGATGGCGCCTCGGCAGCAGTCGAGACCTACCTGGATGAGGAGTCGTGCATCTATCCCAGCAGCAATCCCTTGGCCTACTGGGCCGACAAGACCGATGTGTGGCTGGCCCTGTCCAAAGTGGCCAGGGGATTATTGTCCTGTCCACCAACCAGTGTCCCCAGTGAGCGGGTGTTCTCCATGGCGGGGGACATTTGCTCCCCGCACCGCCTGAGACTGGGGGCCAAGTTGGTGGAGCAGTTGTTGTTCCTGAAGGTCAACCTTCCGCTGCTGGGATTCCCCAAGCTGCCACTGGTCCAGGATTGATGGTGGAGTGGCGCACACACCATCCCATGCCAGGGGCAGTCTTGGGAAGGGGCTCCCCATCAATCAGGGCTGCTGCTGCTGTGCTGAGGTGCTGTCCATCCTAATGTTGCAGTGACACCCGCCCTGCACCCCCCTCTCTCTTTCATACTACATGGCCTTGGCCAACCTATCTGACTGACTGCATGCTGCAAGGTGGCATTGGGAAACTGTAAGCCTGCCAGCTGGCCTCTCGCTAGACGATCTCAGCCCGCCTATCTGACTGGCTCTCTCTCGTGCTACACAGTCTTCGCCAGCCTATCCGAGTTCCCTGTCAAGGTCCCAGCCTGCCTTCCCTAATGCCTCTCATACCACGCTGCCTGCCTGCCCGCCCAGGTTGCCAAGCTTGAACCCTGCCTCAGTCTGCCTGCCTTCTGCTCATGCCATGCTGCCTGTCTGCCCGCCCAGGTTGCCAAGCTGAAAGCCTGCCTGAGTCTGCCTGCCTTCTGCTCATGCCACGCAGATGCTTTCTGCCGGTACATGGGTGCTCTGCGCCCTGGCAAATTCAAATGTGCCCACGCAATCCTGCTGCTACCATCTGCTGCTGTATGGGAGCTCTTCCCTGGAAAATCCCACTATGCTGGCTCCATGGGTGCTGCGTGCCAAGAGACAAATCCTGCTGCCAATGCTAGCTAAAATGCTATCTGTGCCACGGGTTCTGTACCCTGGCAATGCTAGGTCTGCTGGCTGCCCACCAACCAGTGTCCCCAGTGAGCGGGTGTTCTCCATGGCGGGGGACATTTGCTCCCCGCACCACTTGAGACTGGGGGCCAAGTTGGTGGAGCAGTTGCTGTTCATCAAGGTGAACCTTCCACTGCTGGGATTCCCCGACCTGCCCCTGGACAAGGATTGATGGTGCACTGGCACACGCCATCCCATGCCAGGGGCAGTCTTGGGACAGGGCTTCTCCTCCTCCTCAATCTGGGCTAGGGATACTGCTCCTGTGCTGCTGAGCTGCTGTCCCTCCTTCCCAATGCCTTGCTCCCGCCCTCCCCCCCCAATACTAGACGGCCTTGGCCACCTTATCTGACTGACCTCATGACACAGGGTGGCATTGGGAAACTGTAAGCCTGCCAGCTGGGCTATGGCTACACGATCTCGGCCTGCCAATGTGACATTGACTGGCTCTTGCTCTCTCGCGCTGCACAGTCTTTGCTAGCCTATCCGAGTGCCCTGCTGCCAATGTCCCAGCCTGCCTGCCCTACTGCCTCATGCCACGCTGCCTGTCTGCCTATCCAGCTTGCCACCAACCTCAAAGCGTGCTTCAGTCTGCCTTCCTGCCTCCCATGCCAAGGTGCCTGTCTGCCCACCCAGGTTGGCCGGCTCAAATCCTGCCCAAGCCCACCTGCCCTACTGCCTTTCATGCCACGTTGCCTGCCTGCCCGCCCACCCAGGTTGCAAAGCTCGAACCCTGCCTCAGTCTGCCTGCCTGCCCTGGCAACCAATGTCTGCTGCTGCCAATGGCCCCCAGGCCTATATGCTGTCTGTGCCAAGGGTTCTGTACCCTGGCAACCCACT
>QEPC01001409.1:410890-470281 GCA_003113815.1 Sphenodon punctatus
CTGCTAGTGCCAATGGCCCCCAGGCCTATATGCTGTCTGTGCCAAGGGTTCTGTACCCTGGCAACCCACTGTCTGCTGCTGCTAGTGCCAATGGCCCCCAGGCCTATATGCTGTCTGTGCCAAGGGTTCTGTACCCCGGCAACCTTCTGTCTGCTGCTGCTAGTGCCAATGGCCCCCAGGCCTATATGCTGTCTGTGCCAAGGGTTCTGTACCCTGGCAACCAATGTCTGCTGCTGCCGCCAATGGCCCCCAGACCTATATGCTGTCTGTGCCAAGGGTTCTGTACCCCAGGTTGCCACCAAGCTCAAAGCCTGCCTTCCTGCCTCTCATGTCAAGGTGCCTGTCTGTCCGCCTAGGTTTCTGCTGAGAGAGAGAGAGCCAGCCTCCCCACTGCTAGAAGGAGAGACAGACACGATCCCACCCATGCTGTCACTGGCACTATATGGCCAGAGGGAGAGTGAGGCTCCCTACTAGAACAGGAGAGATGGGGTGGAGGGGAGGCCAACTCAAGCTACCACCTGCCAGAACCAGGAAGAACTGCCATCTGTGCCCGATGCCCACATGTAGCAGCAGCAAACCTACCAGAATGAGATGGAATATTACAAAACGTGGAACGTATTATGTGCCTGCCTGTGTGCGTTTCTATACCTACCTATTGCACGATTGAATGAAGTGTGCCCAACCATGCACTACTTCTAGGGACATCATTCAGCTCCCATAGGCTGTCATTCCGCTGTACCTGAATCAGTCATGCCCGCCCATCCCAGGAACCATCAATGAGTTTCTGGGACCATCATTCCAGTCACTGGGGACTGTCATTCCATCCACTGCATCCAGAAGCCTGGTGCCCGGTCCGCACGCCAGCCTGCCCCCCACCCCCCAGCCTACTCCTCAGCACCCACCCACGGATGCCCGCTGAAGCTGCTGAAAAAAAAGCCCCTCTGACCACCAGCACCTGCCGCCTGCTGCCAACGTGCCTGTTTCTCTCTCTGGCGCACACACACACACTCAGAAACACAAGCCCTGCCCCTCGTGGGGGGCTGTCTGCAAGTTGAGACTCTGCTGCTGGCACATATTTGGGTAATACCTTACCTATGCTACACGTGGAGGTGCCAGGTGCTGCTGGTAGGGATCGACTAGCTGTATGAGATTCTGCCACCTCTCAGAATTTCAGCACAAAGGGATAAAAGATTGGGCAGTTCAAACAAAGCTTGTAACAACAAATACAACCTTTATAAACAATTTTTAACGAACATTAATATCAACACACAGTATAAAACCAAAATCAAACATATAAAAGAAAACGGTGTAGCCTGCGTCCCTTTGGGCCTATCCCCCAGAACCTGGGAGAAAGGCAAAAGGGGCGCAGGACAGGACTGAGGGGTGGGTACCGTGTGCTCTGGCATATCGTAGCCCTGGGCCAAGGCGAAGTCCACGGCTGCATGCCACCTGGAGACCGACTGGTGGTACAGTTCCAGGCATTCCGTCTCGGCAGAGACATACTGGGTGTACTCCTCCACCTCCTTTTTCTCCACCTCGAGTGCCTGGAACTGTTCCACTAGGTGGTTCCCCATGGTGGCTGCTGTCTGCTGCAGGCCGGCCACGAAGTTCTGGGTGGGCTTCTCCACCTCGGCCCTAAAGGCCCTTGCCGCTGCAGACTCCTAGGGCCTCGGGGGACTCCACATCAGAGCTGGAGGAGGGGAAAGGGCTTACATGGCGTTTCTTCTGCAGTGCCTTCCCCCTCTTCTTCTGGCGATGAGGATGCTCCATCATGGCCACAACGCCAGAGTCCTGCTGCTGCTGCGGCTGCCTCACCGTCAGCCCGTGAAGCTTTTCACTGTGGTCTATCAGCCCTGATGTGGTCCCCTCATGCTGCTTCCGGAACTTCTAAAGAACATAAAAAGATAGGAACATAAGTGCCATACTGCATCAGACCAATGGTCTGTCAAGCCCTGTCTGCATTCTGTGCCTACAAAAGGGTGGGTGGCCAATCTCTCTCTGCAGGGGACTTCCTAACAGGTCATAGGCAATCCATCCCCTGTTGTTTCAGCCCCCATGCCTTACCTTGCATTTTGCAGAGCCATTCTCATGCCTCACGTACCACTGCCAGACATCAGACCGTGTCCACCCAGTGTCTGGGGGTCGCACTGGTGACCTCCACCTTGGTGTCCTTGTCCTGCCCCTGCCCCTGGCACCGGCATTTGGGGACTCTGAATCCTCACCCTCTCTGAAACAGGAACACATAAACAACACCTAAGTAATATCATGCATTTATTATGATGCCTCTAGTCCTCCTTCCTTTGGGTGCTAGGGAGGGATAACAATGGGGAGACCCTGGCTGGCTGACATGTACAAATCCTGCCCTTATTTGGGTGCTAGGGAGGGATGGCAATGGGGCCTGGCTGGCACGTGCAAATCCTGGCCTCCTTGGGGTGCTAGTAGCGATGGCAGCTGGAAAGACCCTTGCTGCCACGTGCAAATCCTGCCCTCCTTGGGGTGCTATGAATGGCAAGTGGAAAGACCTTGGCTGGCATGTGCAAATCCTGCCCTTATTTGGGGGTGCATAGGCATGGCAACTGGAGAGTGGAGACCCTTGCTAGGGATGGCTGGCAGGCACATGTTTGGGTGGGGGTGCTGCTCGTGGCTGACTGCTGGAAGAGCCCCCCCACACTACAGTACCCTCTCTCTGTGGCAGACATCCGCTGCCACCCGCTGATGCCCACCGTTTGTGCCTGACTGCCCACCACCCACGCACCCACCCGCACGCCAGTGAGCTCGCTCTAAAGGATAGTAGTATTCTTCTTGTCCACAAAGTTAAAAAAAAGTTTACAAACTTGGCAACAGTGGCAGCACCTTCTGTGCCCGTCGGCTCTTGCTCCTCCTCCACCACCGAAGGTCCAGTAGCAGCGGCAGGGACCTCTTCCTCCTCCACCGGCTCTGCCACCGTGGCCTTCTCCCAGGTGGTCCTATTGATCCTCACCCTCTTCATTTTTTTTTCCCAAGAAAGCAACAGCCAAACAAAACACACAGTCACCTACCACCAACCAGCCAAAACAACACAGCCAAGCCAAACGCACAAGCAGCCAAAACACATGAACCGAACAGCCAGCCAGTCACACACACACGCTCTCTCCCCACACAAGCTTTGCACGCGCTCGAATTTCTGGTTTCCGGCATGATCACAGGACTCGCGATACGTTTTTCCGAATGACCGAACCGAACCTGGCAACCGAACTGAATGACCAAACCCAAACTGCAATCTGTTTGCACATCCCTACTACTTTTAAAGGCTGGAAATTTCCAGCGTGGTTAACCAAGGTAGTTATTTCAAGTGTATCAGTAGCAGGGGGGCATTAGAGTTGGAGATGGTTTGCTATTCTAGAGAGGGGATAGAGAACCTGAGGACAAAAGAACTGGAACTGGAGCAAGATAAATTAGCTTCACTGTCGAACAACATTGCTGAATATGTCATGGTAGCAGGCAGTGGGTTAGAATTAGGGTGTTAACAAACATGACACTGGGCCAGTAGGGCCCGCTGTGGCCACAGTCATGGTGGTACATTTGTTCTGGGCCTGCCAGATGTGGGCCCAGTACAGACCTCAGCAGGGGTAGGGGCTGGGCCAGAAATGTGGGCCTAGAATAAAGCAGGCCCACAGTCCAGGCCTGGAAGCTTCCCAGCTGGGCCAAAGCAAGTGGAAATGGGTGAGAATGTCTGTTCCTGGCCCTGTCGTGGCCCAGCGTCGGGTTTCGCCATGGCAGCCAACCATGGTGGGGGTGGCTGCTTCTCACCCCCACCAGGACAGGCTGCAAGGATGTCTGTTCCCACCGGCGCAGTTGCCCTAGAAGGGATGGTGGCAGGGCCATCATGTATGTAAGTACCCTTAGACAAAGAGGTTACTCACTTGAGATGCTTGCCCCATGGCAATTGCCTTCTAATCCATGATTTACTATGGAGTGTACATGTAACAGTCATTAATTTATCATAGGTTAAAGCCTGATTACTAGGATAAAGTGCATATGTACAGCGCAGTGCTATTTTATCCATTGCTAATTAAAATGTTGCTCTTTTCCAGATGCCAAATCTCAGCCAAGTGTTCAGTTTCCAAAATCTTTAATAAAACTTCCTATGAGCCACCACATTACAAATGTGACAGCCTATCTTACTGTGCCACAGCAATTTTTGAAAGTGGATAATTTTCTCTATACATCAGGAATCCTCCAAAATAAATCAGGTATATTGAAATCTGTAGTTGTTTGCAAATTCATATCTTTTAACTTTTGTGAATAGAAATGTAATGCCACCATTATGCAGTGTATCGTATGTTTTCTTATCATGTGACCTGAAGCTACTCCATTTAAATTCTCGTGGGACAATGCCTTTTGAGTTATGTGGGAACTGGACAGAGCCCCCAAAATGCTATATTGTAGGTGACTGATTTGTGATAAATTAGAGTTTAGCTAAAGTTTATCTTTAGAAGACTTTCTAGCCTTGATAGTGAAGATTGTACGTGATGAAGAATTCCTTGATATTCTGTATCAAGAGTTAATTACCCTTCCTATTTTTACAAAATTGTGATTGTATACAACAAATTTTAACATGTAAAAATATAGCAACTCTCAGCATGTCGTCTCACTATTGGGATTTGAACCCTACCTTCAGCATGCCAGCACAGACCCTTTTACAACAAGTCTATAAGATTCCTTTTCTATTTCCTGAAATTTGAGTTTTACCAGCCAATAAGAGACCAGTTGATTGCTCCAATTCTAAGAGGCAGAGAATACCTAACAATGTTCCATAAATTGGCAATCTTACTAATCTTGTGTGCCCCTCAGTTGTTAGACCTGTAGCAGTTTTTCCCCATCTAGCTCCGGGTATTGGGGGGAAAATTGGCTGTACCTGATGTAGGGATATAAGTGGACATTTACTGCATTTTACATACGTTGGATTTTGTACATAGTCTTGTTTTAGTGTGTGCTATTTTTGATTTATTGGATTTAATTGATTTTTGTATATAGTCCCATTTTTGGATTTTTAGGTTTTTAGGTTTGTCATTTCCTCTGATACAAGGAAAAAGCCAAAACAGAATAAAATGCTGCGTACATGCCAAAATATAGAAGACTAAAGACCTAATACACATCTGTTGACAAGAATATAATACACACCTGTCTTTAACATCGCAAAATGACTAGGCCAATTGCCATCTGCTGCTGCTGTTTCAAGTAATAATAATTGTTTATTGCGGCCGAGGCCATAAATTCACAAACAAGTACAACATAAAAACAACAGATAAAGCAAGACCACTTGGAAAATTAAGGAAAATTTCCAAAACACAAAGGCTAATTTTGGCCTGTAGTCATGCAATGCCCCAATATACCAGCCATTAAAGGCTCAAATTGCCCACATCCTAACAATATCTAAACCAATATCTAAAAACATGTGCCATAACTCATCACTCGCTACTCAAGGGTTGCCTGAAATGGAGAAAAAGGGTACGGAGATTTATTGCCGCTACCAAAAACTGGGCTACCACTTCTGAAATAGATGGTTCATCGTCTGCCAAAGCCAGGAGACATAAATTATATTCTGTATGACCGGGGAATTTCTGGAGAAAGACCGAAAGGAATTTGAGGCAAATTGGATCGTATAATTGGCATTGGAACAGAATATGGGTGGTTGTTTCCACATGTTGCCGATCAAAGGGGCATAGTCGCTCAGAAAAATTAACAGCAGAAAAGTGACCCTCCAAAACCCGGGTAGGCAAGGCATTGAACCGGGCAGACATGAAAAGGTGCTTGCCCCTAGGTGAAATTGTGGAGAGCAAATAGGAGACCATATTCAAATAGGGCCTGACATAAGGGAGATAACTCACGAGATGGGAAGTATCTCTAATTGATGCCATCTCTTCCTCTAGTTCCCTGGCCTCAATCCTGGTGACAAGCTCCTTAAGCACTGCTGCCAACTCCTTGCCTGCCCAATAGTCTGGGCTGAACCCCAGCTGGCACAACAAAAGCTCCACAGCCTGCCGCCACGAACTCTTGAATGGGTCGTTAATCCAGTGGTGGACAAGCCCCCTGGGTCCAGAATGGTGTAGCCTTGCCCAAAACTTAAGAGCACCAGTCCATGCCAAGGTGGACCATCTCATCTGCCCCAACTCCTGTCTAATGGCCGAAAATGAGGTAGCTCTTGGAATCCTCAACAGCCTCTGGAAAAAACGGGTCTGTACACTGTCCAATTTCCCCAATTTTTAGGGAAGGTGGGGTGCCTAGACCGTGGCCCCATAAAGCAAGTGAACCCGTATTCTGGCATTTAGGACCTTAGTTGCTGGAAGTATAGCTCTCCCCCCAGTATGACTATATAGTCTAAATAAAGAGAGGGAAGTTCTCCTTGCCAGAGACAAAGCCTTCTCCAAATGATCCTTCCATAACCCAGTCGCATGGAAGAGTAAGCCCAGGTATTGAAAAGATTTAACCTGGGCAACACTGCGACCATCAATAAACCATTGGTGAGACTTGCGAGCTCTGTTGAAAATCAGGATTTTAGATTTTCCATAATTTATCTGTAGTTTGTTTCGCTGGCAGAAGTCCGTAAAACAAGCTAACTGCCTATTTAAGCCCACCCAGGTTTGTGATAAAATCGCTATATCGTTTGCGTATAACAGACTCCCCACCACACGATCAGCCAACTTGGGGGGGAAGAAGGCAGGCGCGGCCAACAACATACTACTCCGTTAATGAAAAGATTAAAAAGAGTGGGCGCCAGGACACAGCCCTGTCTAACTCCAGACCCTGTTGGAATTTCCTTGGTCAAATAACCTAACCGACCTGTCTTGACAGATAGAGGTATTTGCGTGGAGTTGCTGCAACAGAAAGAGGAGATGCTTATCTATGCACATTAAAGCCAGCCGGCCCCATAAGACGACCCTGCTAACAAGGTCGGAAGCCGCTCGGAGGTCGAGAAAGGCCACGAACAAATGCCTGTTTTTAGCAGTGTATTTCTCCACAAGATGTTGCAGGATAAGGCAGTGCTCGACTGTCGAGCGCCCACTCTGGAAACCGGCTTGCTCAGGGCATATCACCTGCTCCCGGGCTATCCATTCATTTAACTTAAGCAGCAACCACTTGCCATATATTTTGCTAGTGGTGCAAAGTAGGCTGATGGGCCTATAGTTTGCCGGAAGCGTGTGGTCTCCCTTCTTGTGGATGGGAACCACTATGGCCGACCCCTACTTGGGGGGATTTTACCTGTGTTGTTTACCGCAGTGAATAAAAGAGCCAACCTTAGTGACCACCAATCCAATGACCTCTTGATCAAATCAATAGAGATCAAGTCTGAACCAGGTGCCTTGCCACTCTTAAAGGCTCTAATAATTTTGGCCACCTCGGTAGCTGTCACCGGGGGCTATGGGGGTGAAAGAGACATCTCCTCCAACAGGCCCTGGGAATCAACTGGCACCTGGTCTTCACCAAAAAGATCTTGAAAGTGAGAGACCCATCGACAATCGGGGATCGTTACATGGGAGAAACCCGCCGGAGATTTGCCCAAGGCATTTGCCAGCTGCCAAAACCTCCTACCATCTCTGGAAGCTGCAGCAGCTACAAGCATGTCCCAATAATTGTCCCAATACTGGGTTTTTTCCCCTCTGACTGTAGCCTTATATGCTTTCTTAATTTTAAAGTACTGCGCGGGAAGAGCACCTGCCCCACTCTTCCTGTAATCATTATAAAGGGACAAAAGCTGCCTCTTGAGTTCCCTACATTCCTGGTCAAACCAAATTTTGGAATGCCGATTTAAAGGGCAAGATCTTCCAGGCTTGGGCCCATAGGACAACAGAATTTGGCCCAGATTCGCAATCATTCCGGAAAATTGGTCAATAACTAAGCAATGACAATCCCCACCTGGGGGGGCGGGGCGCAACCCAAAAATTCACCGGCTCCTTCATCATGAAGGAATTCACCTTCATCCATGTGCAATCCGTCAGTATGACAGAAACATGACGGGGGCCTAGAGAAGAAACAACTATTTCTTCAATCATTGGGAGTGCGCTGGAAATGCAAAAACAGTGTCAGCTGAAAGTGATCACTGCCATGGCATGTACCCACAGCAAAGTTCTTAATGACAGAGATTGTATCCAAAGAGATGGCCATATAATCACACACACTGGAGCCGGCTGGGCCCGCATAGGTGAATTCAGCCACCGGGTCACCAAAGCCGGATCCATTCAGTATGAGAAGAGAAAATTTCATTGCTAGTTTGGCCAAAAGAAGGCCTGAATTGTTAGTAATTGTGTCCTTAGATCTCTTAGGATCCATAGCACCAGTCTCCCTACTATCCCCATCGGCCAAAGAAATGCTATTATCCTCCTGGACCAGGCGGGCATTAAAATTGCCTGTCAGTATAATCCCAGCCCTGGGATGCTGATGAACAACTTCAGCTAGGATCTCAGTCACCAATGACCAGAAGCTGATACTATACGATGTGGCATTGGCAGAGGGTATATAAACTGTGATCAGAGCAACATAAAGAGCCCTTGCTTTGATCGCTACAGCCATAGCGCAGGGCGGACTGGTGTAAGTTGTGATCACCGAATCCTTGAGCCAGTCTGCTATAAAACATGCCAACCCACCAATCAGACGTCCCCTAGTGGCGGGGGCTGGGGCAGGCAAATAGTAAGCTGTATAGTTTTCAAATGTTGGCTGATTTATTGACCATGTCTCCTGAAGGGCTATGACAGGAAAACCCTATAAAAACTCTAACTTCCAGGCACAGCAAAGGCCTTGGCCAACCTGCACAATTCCAGGAGCAGATACTGAGAATATTTGAGTCATGACACAGCCTGTATCAAGGGGCCGGAAATCCAGCCCCTTCTACCTTGTTCAAATTAGTTTTGACCAAGGAAAAATCACTACCTAAAACAGATACTTATTCTATCTGGTTAGTCAAATCCAGATCAGCAGCCTCTTGGGGCCCTAAGGCCCCACCATGCCTTCCTTGACCCCTACACTTGCCAGGTTAGTCAAATCAGAAAAAACTGAAGAGGTGAAATCAGTGGTGTCCATGGGGGGAGGGAAGAGAAAATGTTCTCAACACTCCCAACGGAGCTGAGTTTATTTTAGGGGGAAGAGAGGGATCCAGCTGAGGTTGTGGCATGGCCAGTTTTGTCAATCTAACGCCAATTGATACACGAGGAACATGGTGGTTAATGTCCTTAAAATCAGAACACTTCCTCAAATTAACTACAGGGGGACAATAAACAGATGGCTCTGGGGCAGCAGAAGCTAAGCCCACCGGGGGTACCCTTGATAATAAAGGGCGCTTGACCTTATCTACCAGAACCTCTCCCAAAATAACCCCCCAAGAGGCAAACAATTGAGCTTTTAGCAATAGCCCCTTAATCACCTGGGGGGAGCGACAATATATCACCAACCTTTGGATACGCCCCGAAGCAGGGAGAATCTGAAAGGATCAAAGTTGCCACAGGGGGAAAGTATTTGCTAAGATAGAAGAAAGATGCTGCTGAATAGCTAC
Source organism: Sphenodon punctatus (assembly GCA_003113815.1). Taxonomy (NCBI): domain Eukaryota; kingdom Metazoa; phylum Chordata; class Lepidosauria; order Sphenodontia; family Sphenodontidae; genus Sphenodon; species Sphenodon punctatus. Next base: position 420,417 of record QEPC01001409.1, read on the forward strand.
TTTATAGTGTGTCATCGAGGGAATACCCCATTCGGGAGTGGATAAACCCTCAGCGCAATCAAATACTGATTGACTTTGAGAGTAGTAGGATGGGGGACCCGTCTGCAATTGGGGGACTCCACCAATCCATCCTTATAACTATCTGGATGGTTAACCTGAGTAGAGGCGTGCTGATGAGTGGCGTTTTGGGGCACACAATCCTGAAAGATTTGGGAAACTGGGCACAAACCAGAACTAAATGCTATTGCATGATCCACGAGGACTTGTAATTTGTCACCTTGGACCGTTAACAATTTACCAATGCCCTCAAGCTGTGCATATAACTTTTAAAGAGATCTATAAAAAGCAGGCATTGATCACCTAATAGTTTATATAAGAGTGCATTGGTAGTAATAACAGTGTCCTGAGCCCATTTGGGGAAAGATTTCCCCAAGTCAGAGTCAATAAAACAAGATACTGGAGAACCCTCAGAGCTTGAACACCCTGCTGTAGATCGAGGGCTAACCTGTAATGAATGAGGGGACGAGAGAGGCCCAGGATATAACGATGGTCTGTCCCCCGACAGGCCGGAAGAAATACCTCGTAAAGCCGAGAAGAAAAAATCCAGGTTTTTTTGCTTGGAAGTGGGTTGGTCACTAAATTTAACTGGATCCTGGTGCTTTCTTTTCCTCGCCATGATAAATATCACCACAGGATCTACCAAGCAGCCCCTCTAACCACAAAGTGAGCCGGGCAGTCAAAGAGCCAAAGTGATGGCACAGGTGCCCCTGGCCCCGGCCGGCGCCTAAGGCCGTGCACACAAGGGCGCGCCGCCCTTGTGCATGCAGCCCTTAGGCGTGCGGCACCGGCGCACACCTCTGGCACCGCCAGATGCTCTCAGGCCGCTATATGTCCCTCAATCCGGCACAGGTGTAGGCTCTCAGGCCGCTACATGCCCCTCAATCCGGCACAGGTGTAGGCTTTGTTTCTTGAGCAGCGGGTGGTGGAAATACAATGGGGCAGCTTCCACACACCTTGTGGGCAACTCAACTCCGGGACCTTGGCTCGGCGACGCTCTCTCACTCATGGGCCGCTCATCCCAATTTCCTGTTTCAAGTATGAAATGTTTGTGGATGACAGTGGGAGTTCAGTACACACAATGGGTGTTTTTAGATTGTCTGCAGCCCTGGTTCTGCCCGCACCAGCCTGCTTCACCCCTGGGCTAGTCAGTCCATTTAAAAGTGCCCTGCCAGATGTGGAAACAGCCTGCTCTGGGGCAGCCCCACAGCTGGTGTCCTAAAACATCGGTGGAGTGGGCCAGCCAAATCTGTGACAGCAGCCTGAAGCAGAGCTGTTATCCATGTACTGGGAGGACCCATGCTTCAGCTCTGTGCCTGGCCAGTCATTGTCCGTGATAGCACAATAGAGAGTTGCAGTGTCACCGGGGTAGGGGGCTTTAGGGTTACACTCACACTATCCCACTCGCGACCAAGGTATATTCCCAGACGTGGGGGCACGTGCCCTACGTATAGAATGCCCATCAGGATAGTGTGTGGGTCTTCACCTCTAATTAAAGAGAACAGACCCCTATCATCATAGGGCATTGACTTCTGGGAAACCAAGGTACACCCTGTCCTGGTAAACCCACTACACTCCAGGTACCAAAGGGGGAGAGGAACAAAGTGGGGGCTTGTGCCAGGGGAATGGGGATGGGGGACCCCCGAGGGGTAGGGAGAAAAGGGGCACTCGCACCGGGGAGGGGAAGGAAGGAACCCAAGGAAAGGGGGAACGCACTCAGGGAAACCCAGTTACTCACTGTCACCGTCTCACACTTTCACAGATATCTGGTAGCCAGGGGAGGAAGGTCCATGCACACTGAGTATCACACTCAGGAAGGCACTTGTCAATGTCACACAAATCAAGCAAGAAGGGGGCCGGTTTCTCAGAAATCACCAGCGCTGGCTTATGTGCTACAAGCCCCGCCCCTGTGTGCGCTCTCAGGCGTTCTGAGCGTCTCACCAGGGGCGGGGGAAGTCCCTGAACACGTGGTGGTGCTGGTGGCGTGGCTAATGGGCCCTCCCCTGTCTCCGCCGCTGTCGGCATTCCCGCGGCCTTCTGGGGCTGCGGTTCTGGCGGGGGCAGGGGCGCCCTTTCTTGGGGCCTGGTGGGATCCTGCCGGGGGGGGGTCTTCCCCATGAGCGCCCTTCCCTGCGCCCTGCAGCACGCAGGGCTGCCATCCTTACAATACCCCCCCCTCGAGGCCACCGAAAGGCGGCCTGAGCCGGAGCCGGGCAAGCCGGGTGCCGTAAATGGAACGCCCGGAGAAGGTGAGGTGCGGCAACCTGTGCTGCAGGTTCCCAGGAGCGCTCGTCCGGGCTGTATCCGACCCAATCGACTAGGTACTGAAGTCTGCCGCGGTGAATTCGAGAATCTAGAATGGCCCGGACTTCATATTCCGGGCCCATAGCAGTTTGGGATACTGGTCCAGGGGGAGGACTATCTTGTTGAGGACGCATGCTGAAAATCAATGTCCTGAAGTCAGTTTGCAACTGCTGACAACCTTGCCCTGTATTTCCACTTTAACTGTTGGGTACCTTGTGGGTTTAGGAGGCTTGCCGCTCACTACAAAGATAACACAGAAGCTATAATTTGGCTTGTAGACAGCTAATCCATGCAGTATTACTGATTTACTTAGAAAGGCTTACATGGATTAACTTTAAGCATGGTGACACCAACATGGTATTCAGATATAAGGTTCTCATTGTATTAATAAAAATATTTTCCATGCGTGTCTGTTTCTTCGTGTATTTAAAAAAATAAACAAACCCACAACTTTTGATATGGTTGAAAGTGACTCTACAGATCAGAAATAATCCTAGTTATATGTAGCACTTCTGGAATGCTTTTTAAAGCACTTTTAAATAGACAAAACTGAATGTATAATATTTTTAAAGCTACATAGGGGCCAGTCCTAAAACCGTGCGCACGGGTGCTATGTGCACGCAAGATGCATGCGATTTACGCCAAGGTCATTCACACATCGTACTCCCCACACTGGGATGTGTTTAGGTTGTGTGTGTGCAGGGTTTTGAACAAGTGCATGCACCCATGGGCGTGGTTTTAGGATCGGTCCCATAGTTACGTTGGTGCAGTCCTTCATGAACTCGTACCGTATTGAATGTTGTCTTACTTCTTCCAGTGTAGTGAAGTTCTTTAAAAATTTACTGTAGTATTACGGTTCCATTGATGAGTAAGTGGGTGATGTCACAGAAGTGGCTGCAATTTAAATTATGTGAGCTACATGTTTGGTTAGTTTAATGACAGCTCATCAAATTTTTCAGAAATACTTGTACCTTATTTATGTGTAGGCTTCATCACGCTGAGGGAGAAAAATGTTATTTACACTCCATCTTTTGAATTAGAAGAATAGGAAGATGATATATTTTTTTTCTCCCAGTTCCCTTTGAATTCTCTCTGATGTGTTCTTAAATTATTCATATAGTCCTGAAGGCAAAGACTGTATCTTAGGGCAGGTGGAAGCTAATTGATACCAGATACTGACAGTTTCCTTACATCCGACATCTGACTGTCTGCAAAGCTCTAATATCATTCTGGTACTTAATTCTGTTTTAGCCTTTCTTCTGCAACCTGTCACACTGTGGGTTGTGAAGTACTTAATCACACAGCATCTGTGTTACTGCAGATAGAAGAGAAACCAAATGACAGACTAGCCTTGCACTGTAAAATTGCAATCCAGAGTGAGCGTGTTTGCCGTCGTGGTTCCAAGTGACAGAGGTGGAGACAAAAGGTGATTTCAGACATGACGCGGTGAGATTCACCACAGTGAATCCCACCCCGGTGTCAATTGCGCAACCGCGGGCCGTGGTGAGCCGCGCGGCCCCAACAGACGTAACAGGGGCGGCACCACCACCCGGGGCCAACCAGAGTGAACCCGGGCCAGGGGAACAGACATGACGTGGTGGCGAGAACCGCAGTGGGAGCCCCACAAGACACCGGGGTTGCGCCGACATAAACATGGCCGCCTGTGGGCAAACGAAGCCACTGACAGCGGAAGGCCCCACCCATGGAAGGGAAACACGAAGGGAGGGGGGAGGGAGCTGCAGCGCAAGCAGCACTCGCAAACAGCGGCCGCACGGGAGGCACGCGGACTTCAAAACGAGAAGCGCATACACAAACGATGCAGTACACCTGCACAACAAAGGGGAGCCAAGCAGGGGGACAGAGGGAGGCACACACCAGGGGGGGACAGGGAACCTCATGGCCGGTCGAATGCACAGGAGGTGGGGGGGTGGCGAGGGGCCGGCACGGCCAGCCCAGCAGGAGGGGGAGGGGGCAGGAGCCCAGCGGGCAAGGGAAAGGGGGACCCAGCAGCCCAAGGAGACAGGAGGCAACACAAAGCACAGTGAAGCACAAAAGGCATTTATTGAGGGCACAAGCGGCAACGGCTTGGCGAAGAGGCATACAGCTCAGGAGCGCGAGGATAAATGGCACGGGAGAAGGGGCAGCAGCAAGGGGGTGCAGGACTCAGTCCGGGAGGGGGGGACCCAGCACAGCGTCCTGACACGGAACAAGCGTCCGGAGGAGAAGCACATCCAGTGCGTGGGGGGAGGCACCGGACAAAGGCACGGACAAACCTCCCACTCACCCGCCTGCCCGGGGGAGGAAGGGCAAGGGGGCCACCCAGACACACACCCCAAGGCAAACAGGGCCGGTGGAAGGCCGTAACACGGTCAAGGGCCACCAAGGCGAGGGAGCGGTCCCAGCCCCACGGAACCGGGGCCACCAGGCCAGGTGCAGGAGAGCGGGGTGCAAGGGTGGGGGAGGCAGCTCACGGAGACAGAGGGCTGTCAGCGACATGTCAGCAGGAGGCCATACGGAGGGTTTGGGGGCGGCACCCACAGGTCCCAGGCGAAAGGGTGACAGGTGGGTGGAGGCGGGGCACAGGGTCCAGCAGTCCCAAGGAGGCAGAAGCTGGTGGTGATAGCACCCAGGCCACAGGCGGAAGGAAGGTGCTGAGGAGGCACCCGGATGCCAGATGAGGCCAGCGCACCCTAGACCCAGCTGCTGGGGCTCCCATCGAGTGGAGACGGCAACAATAGCAGGTGCACATAGCGGGGCCATTGCCACAGATCCCGGCAGAAGCCGCGGGCGGCCATGTGGAAGCAGATTAGGTAGAAGGCCTCAAAGGGATCTGCATAGCTCATCACGATTTGCACATCAGAGCGGCTGCACACCTCAGACAGGGCCGCCAGCTCAGGCCTGGGGGGTGGGGGCAATGCCATAATCAGCTGCAGGAGGCCAGGGCAGATGGGACAGCTCCAGCAGATGGTAGTAGGCAGCCCTGCGGGAGCGTGGAAACCCAAGCGCACCCTGCACGCTGATGAAGCAGGACACAGCCATGGCAGGGCCACCCTCACTCAGGCAGGTCGCATATCCCGGGAAGGCACACACACACAGGGCGGAGGCTGTCTCGGCGGGACTCCAAGCCGCAAGGCCCCCAAGAGTGGACGGTAGGCGCCCCTCAGGGAAGGGGGCGAGCCCCAGCTCCTCACAGTGCATGCGGCAATCGCCAGTGGTTGCGACATAGCCAAAGTGCAGCATACCAAAGCTCAGGCAACGATAGACATCCGGCCGGGTGGGCAAGGAGCGCAGGCAGTGCTGAACAATGGGCGAACGCCACAAGTCGCAAAGGACCATGCTCTCGTGGGCAGTCCAGGCTCGGACGGGGCCCCCGGAGCCGCCGTGCGGAACCTTGGGCTGAGATGCAGCTGCCATGTTACAGCTCCTGGAGGGTCTGAGCCGCAGCGGCCGTGGGGGCAGCATGAGATGCGGGGCAGGGGGGCTGCACAGGCAGACGGGGCTGCCAAGGTCGACAGATAACGGCAGGATGGGAACAATGGGGCCGCTGTGGAGGGAGGCTAAGGGAGTGGGCAGTGCACAGCTGCCGGCATGCAAGGCCGGACAGCCCCACGCATACACACCTGCTAGATGGATAGGAACGTTAGCAATGTTGGGCTGGGGGAGTGTCGGGCGCATGTGCCCGAGGTGCCTGGCATCTCCTCCCTGGTGTCGGTGACCGGCGCCGGGGCTTGCATGGGGACCTCCGGTTGCAAGGGGGGGTCTTTCTGCGTAGGCCGCTCCTCCCGGGCGCCCCCTCCTACCGGACGCCGGGCCACTATGGAGCCCTTGCGGTGTAGCACCCGGCTCAGCGCATCCATGTAGGGGGAGGCACGTGCCGCCCGCCCAGAGCGCCGGTTGTTGTCCGCTATGTCCTTGAACCCCATTTTGAGTTCCTTAATTTTAGTCCGGCACCGTGTGGGCGTTCGGTCGTATCTGGCCTCCCCCATCTCCGTGGCTATCTGGGCGACCACCTGCTCATTCCTGGCATTGACAGCCAGCTCTGCCTGCATTTCGGGTGTCGCCCAGATAGCGATTAGGTCATGGGTCTCCTGGAGCCCCCACTGACCCCCCCCCCCGTGGTACCGGCGCTGGGGTGTTGGCCACACTGCTCCCTCCTCCTCCATGCCTGCTGCTACCTGTCCGTGACTCCTTCCGGCCTCTGCCTCCTCCAGGGCACGTGCCCTCTTGCTGGTCTGTATGGGGGTACAGTGGGGACTGCTTGTTAGGCTCCTGTTGGCTGTGGTCCCTCCCTCCCTCCTGTGCCCCTCCTGTTCCCTGCTCCGACCCACCCGCTCTCAACTGCACCCCCTACCCTCTTCTAGGGTGGCCTCATGTGCTGCTAGGTGTCACCTGCTGGGCCGTGTTCCCCCTCCTGCTGCTGCAGCTGCTGCTGCTGCACCTCCTCCTCGTCCTCTCGCTCCATCCTCTGCTCCGTGTCCAACTCCCTCCCCTCCATTGCCTACTCTGCCACGTTTCCCTACTGCTGACTGCCCTTTAAATCTCCCTCCATGAGCCGCTTGTTGTTGGTTGCCTAGCAGCGACGCTGCGTGCCATCACCACGTCCCTTGTTCATTTCCTTCCACCGTGGCCGGGGGTTTCCCTTCAGAAGTTACTTTTCATTCACCCCTGCCGTGGTGGGCATTCACCTGGACTTCCTCCCGTCCTGACCTCACGAAGCGTGGTTAGTTTCACCCCGGGCCACGTTTGACTGTGGTGACCATTTGGATGTGAGCAAACAGATGTGCACGGCTCTTTCACCACCACCCGCGTTTGACTGCGGTTGACTGTGGTGAATGCCGAAAACGTAACGTCTGAAATCACCCAAAGTAGTTTGAATGATATCTTTTATTGGACCAACTATAGTTGGTGGAAACGTGCAAGATTTTGGACCTCCCCGTCTGACTCCTACTTGCCTGAGGAAGGACCCTGTAAGGTCCAAAAGCTTGCACGTTTCCACCAACAATAGTTGGTCCAATAAAAGATATCATTCAAACTACTTTGTGTCCACTGCTGTGAAACTGGGCAGACTTGGCTGTTCCTCAGAATATTGTGACAGGGCACAGGAACTGTACTGCATAGTCGTGCACAGAGACTTGGAAAAGAATGATTTGAATACGGGGGGGGCATGTGCAAATATTCCATTAACACTAAACGTTTGGTTTCAATTGGCTGTATGAAAATCATTTGGTATACACAAAGCATGAAGCTGGCCTTGTAGTAGTCAATAAACAATTGTGTATACTGTGTCGATACATGAGTTTGTGTATTCTGCACATGAGAAAATTTAGGTGATCATTTTTGAATGTTAAACACAAAAATCTTATATTTTGTTGACCTTTCTTATCCTGCTTATTATCTACTTGTGAAATTTAAGTATTTTTAAAAACTGAATGATTTTAGAAACTGGTTTCTGACTGTTCCTCCCCGCAGTAGCCAAAAGTTGCATTCTGCAAACATTAAAACATATATTTTTACAAGCTTTGACTACAATAATAAATACATTAATTTTAATTTAAATTAAATTTTAAAAACATTCAGTGAGTAAGGGAAAAGAAATGTATGAGATTTGTTTTCTCAAGTTATATTGACACCTAGTGGTGTAGATGCTATTCTCTTGAACTATCAATGCATTGCCTTCAATTACAAATAAAGGTCCATTCTTAAAATACTGTAGGAGGAAATCCATGATTGTGTGTGTTAAGTATTTATAGAAAAATAATCTATTTCTTGTGTTTTTAGGTTTTAAAAGCATTGACTTGACTCCTTTGGCTGCAATATGTGTAAACATGTTTTCGGCTGGGAAAGAATTGAAAGTGACTGGTCCCATTCACGTTACGCTGCCTCTCCTCCCAACGAGTACTGTGAAAGCTGGAGATGCTATTCCTGCATGGACATTTGATATGAAGACTGGTAGGTGCTGATGACATTTTTATAGCACTCTGCAACAAAGAATACAACATAACGCTCATTTTAAAAAAAAAAAAAAAATTAAAGCCGGGACTTCTATTTCAGCATGGATATCTTGATTTTAAATGACAATTTTATTTTTCTTTGCTAGAATCTAAAAGAATTCACAAATATCTGTTTATGAAAGATATCTTTAAAAAATTACAGCATGAAGGATCATGTTTAATGAGTGTGAAGATGATGATTCATTTCTTTACAGGGATTCAAACTAACAATTTGTTGAATATATTGTGTTCCATTAGTAACCCCTGAAGTCCAACTAAAATGAAATGTCAACATTAGGATTCATGTAATGTTGTTAGAGGACCATTCTGGAGTAAGTGGTTTGAGGACTGCAACTTATTATTATTAATTTATTTTATTGGCAAGAAATTCTGTGTGTAATGTTTCTATTGAATGTATAGTTCTTGTGGTGTCGGGGTTAAGAGTGCAGTACTTGGGGTAGAAGGAGGCCCCCAGTTCAAGTTTCACCTTAGCCATGAACTCACTGGGTGACCTTGGGCCAGTCACAGATCTCTCAGCCAAACCTACCTCCAGGGTTGTTGTGAGGATTAAGAGTTGAGTTAGTTGTTGTTGTTGTTGTTGTTACAGTTAATAAGTTAAAGAATTGTAGGCCATCCTGAGCCTAAGGGATAGGGTGGGATAAAAAAAATATTAAAAAGTAAATGAAGTAAGAAAGCTTCTTTTGCATTTTAGAAATGTTGTTATGCTGAATATTTGTAAAAAATGTACTGAAACAGACCAGTTACATTTGTCATAATGCCTGCACCAAAAACAGCAGATATAAAACTTCCCACCTACATAATATAACTCATATTGCAAATGATATCCCAGGGGCTCCATCTATTTTAACCTGTAATATGCTTATTGTTATAATTACAGGTGCTATTCCTACTCATATCTATTATATTCTCAAAAAAACTTCAGTTTAAGAGAGAAGTTACAAATTCAGTCATTCTCCAAAAAGCATGGAAATTGTAAGTTAAGGCTCCCTCCTTAACTTCCTGCCATGTAAGCAGTAAAGACAGTGGGCTCGATTCCATACCCCTGTGCGTGTGGCTTATGTGTGTGCAGCTTGCATGTTGCTTGTGCATGGGCCATAGTCTCACCTGCACGAGTGCGCGCGACATGCGCATGCAGGGTTTGTGCAGCACGCATGATTTGGGATCAAACCTATTGTACAGTTTCACATATTGTGTTCACTTACAATTTAGGCTCCACGTACTCACACTTTGCCTTGGTCTTAGCCCCAGTTCTCTTCCTCTGCAGGCTGGTACCCCCGTAACTGACTAACCCCCTGGGAGCTAACCAGGACATGTGCTTACAGATGTGGAAAGGGCCTTTTCTTTACAAGCAAACCCTGGCTGACTGAGTCCTGGACTGCTCCAGCTGCTGGGTCTCTTCCCGCTTGGCTTCTCTGCAGAAGGATGGGAGGAAGCAAGGATGAGACTTCATTTGAAACTCCTTTGGCATTCCACTGTTTCCTGGTCGGAGCAGTCAAAAAAAGAAAGCTCCTCTGGGGAACACAGTTGTCTCAGCAGGAGCCAAGAGTAAAAGTTATAATCCAGCTGTACTCGAGAACCACGAAGTGAATGCACAGAGCATGTGTAGAGAATAGAGTAGAACTGCATTACCTAGCAGGCAGCACAGACATGCATAGTGAATAACAGCAGTGTGAACTACAGTTCCCAGCAGCCCTGTAGCCAGCAGAGCATGTTCGGTTGGGAAACAGAAGCCAGCAAGAGTGCATGTGTGACTAATACAGAATATTAAGAAACATACAACTTTAAAACTACCAGATGGATTTTGAAAAATCAAAAAGGGCACATTTTGGAATGCAGCACTGAATTCAAAAACAGCACTTCGCATCACAATTTTTTTTTAAAAGTACACTTTTGACCCAATAAAAAGAAGTGCCTGAAATAGGAAGAAAAATCATTTTTACTCCAGTTTTCAAGCCGCAGTAACCTTTTTTTAGTTCAATGATTTGCATGATGTTTGGACAGATTGTACCCCTCACCCAAGCAACCCTGTATGCCAAATTTCAGACAAATAGCTTAAATGGTGCTGATTTTATAAGCAATAGAATGTTTATGCATTCAACAGAAATTTGCATGCTGGCTGCTCTATAATGTGCAATCTTTTGCTGTTTTCTTGTTTGCTTTGATTACTTTTGTATTCTCCATATTTATTTTATTATTTCAATTCGTATCCCACCCTTTTCCTTCGGCTCAGGTTGGCTCACATTTCAGCTTATTAACTTTAACAATTAACCATTAACATTAGACTAATTAACTCAACTAGTAATCTTCACAAACGGCACTGTGAGGTAGGTTAGGCTGAGAGATCTGTGACAGGCCCAAGGTCACCCAGAGAGTTTTATGACTAAGGTAAGTCTTGAACCAAGGGCCTCCCCCTACCTCCTGGTCCCAATACTGTGCTCCTAGCCACTACACTACACTGGCTCTCATATGTTGTTCACATGTGTGTCTCACACATGTGGTTAAGGTTGGGCTACCATACCTCCCCTTTAACAGAGGACGCTTATGAAAAATACATGCGGCAGGGCTACATTGGTTCCAGTGAAGCTCTGCAACATGTATTTTTCCTAAGTGTCTCCTGTTAAAGGAGAGGTATGGTAACCCTAGGTTAAGGTGATTTTTATAAAGCACAAAAGATGTGAAAATTAAATAACTTAAAATGCATTAAATTACACTCTATATCAGTAGGTATGTTTACATTGTTTTTAGTAAGTGTTGTCAGAGAAATCCAAATTAATAAGTAATAAAGTAAAAATTATTTTAAGCGGCAAAGTATATTAGTTTTCAAACATATCTATCACTCTTTTTGCAGTGTTACACTGTGAAGATTAAATTCATTTGCATTGCTCTTCTTAAAAAGAAATCTAAATCAAGAAATTATTCCTTTGAACTGCAAGACCTTTGGACTGTATTCTCAACCAATACAACCAACAGTACTAAACATTCTGTCCTTACGTTTTATAAAAAGGTTGTGCTGTATATGAATCATTATAGCACAAATTTGGTTATAAAGTTGTGTGAGGCATGGCTCCCAATGTACTTCATAAAAAATGTAATGCACTTTGCTTTTCAGTTATAATCGCAGCACATCCAAAGATGCAAGATTTAAGCATTCTCGCTATTAGGCAAATTTTTATTATAACATGATGAAAGGCCTGGCTCTCAAATACCATGTTATAACAAGGTTGCACTGTATTGTTTTCCAGCACCATTTTTCATCTTGTAAAATGTGTCCCATACATTTCCCTCCCTTATGAGAACTTTGCCGGTAGTTACACAATAAGTATATTTAAAAACTGGGGATGTAGTTCTCTTAAATCTCATCTGTTGTCTCAAAATTCAGTATCAACCACTGTAACAATGGATTTTTCAATGGACAGTAACCACGTCTCTGCCCTGCCTCACCCCCAGGTGGGCCGTCCATTTAAAGGTGGCCTGACAGATGTGCAGACAGAGCAGAGGTGGGGAAAGCTGTACCTGTTCTAGGGCCGCCTCACCGGCAGTGCTCTGGAACATCCAGGAGCAGCACCAGTGGAGGGGGCAGCCCAACCCTGGGGCACTGGTTGGAGGCGGGGTTGCTGTCTGTCTGCTCATCTAAATGGCAAATGAAATTTAATGTGGACAAGTGCAAAGTGATGCACATAGGGAATAATAATCCAAACTCTATGTACACAATGCTGGGTTCTAAATTAGGAGTAACCACTCAGGAAAAGGACCTTTGAATGATTGTGGACAATACATTGAAATCCTCAGCTAAATGTGCAGCGGCCGTCAAAAAAACAAACTGAATGTTAGGAATTATTAGTAAAGCGATAGAGAATAAAATAATAATAATAATAAGTTTATTGTACTGGCCTTGCAGCCTTGACAAAAAAGAAATAAACAAATATATAAATATAAATATAAAACCAAACTAACATGCTAACATACACATTGTTCACAGAAAATCATAATAATAACATGACAACAAATCATACCAATAACTCTATCCATTCACCCAGCTCTTCCCTCGATTAGCTCAGATCCTTTACTCAATTCAGTTTTGTAATTTCCGGATCCGTTGTTTTTTTGCCCCGTATGCAAAAATAGCTACGACCCTTGTAATCTCTGACACCGTATCTCTTAATAGAAAAATCAATTTCTGAATAGTTGTTTTTCCTTGCAAATTCCCAACTGAGTCCCACAGTACTTCTCTTGCCTCGTTATAAAAGGGACAAAATAAAACATAATGAGAGAGGTCCTTCACAACAGGCATTCCACATACGCAAAGGCGGTCAGAATATTTACGTCCCATGTATCTACCAAGAAGAACTTCCGTTTCCATAGTTTGATGTCTCAGAGAAGTGAAAGCACGCCTTTATTTAGGTTGCTGCAGTTCTTTCAAATAAGGCGGCTGATTCATCCCTGGCGCCCAATACTTATAATATGGGTGCTTCCCCCACTTTTCTCCTATGTTGCTGGAGATCAGTATCCTTAATCCTCTCCCGCAATAGTTTTCAATGTTGTATAAGGGTAAGTGAGGAGAAGAAGTCGAGTGAGAAACCTAATTCATTGATTTTCCTATGGACAGCCCTCCACCATAGGCTAGCCGAACCAGTCATTTCCATGTGCTCATAGCACTCCTCTAAACATGCCCTAACTAACGACTCAGAGTGGTGGAAATGGGCCTTCAACCAAAAGGTAAGTATCAGTTTGTCACATCTCATTTCCCATGAACCTAAACCTGTCTCTAAACCAATCAATGCAGAAGTAAACCGTGGAACTCCCAATAATCTTTTCATAAATCTATTTTGAATCACAGCTAATAATTTCATGCCAGTCCCTTCTCCCCCCCCAGTGATTTCCAAGAATGGGGTGCACAGGGATCGAGCCCGCCATAGCTCTTGTGGAGACATCCCTTGGGTCAAGCTGTAGAACTACAAGTAGTAATTGCAATGACATTCCCCCCCATGTGTGGGATATGTATTAGGTCATGATCCACTAACCACTTACTCCAGAGTAGTCCCATTGAAGCTTACAGAGCTTTAGTGCAATACAATAAGCACAATATATTAATTAGACTCAGGCAGTCAATAATGGATTAAGACTTACATGGCCACTATTTATTTTAATTTATATCTCAGCTTTTCCTGAAGGTGCAAAGTAAGTAACAACCTTGTAGCAGGGAGAAGTCTTGTGGGGCTCCTCCCTTTAAGAGGGGGCTGAGTGGGCCAGCCTTAGGGCTGCACATGGGCATGGCAAAGCAAGCTCATAGCCAGAGACCAGCCTGTGTAAAAGACGGGCTGAGAGACAAGAAGACAGAGTGGGCAGGACACTGATCCTTTAGGGGCAGACAGCCTGGTGAGTTGGCCATGCCCACTCTGGTTACATAAGAGGCTGGAAGCCAGAGAGGGAGTCAGTCTCTGCCTGGGAGCTGAGAAGACAACATCCTCTGGAGGCGCTCAGCTGGGGACCTGACCAGTCCTGAAACTCTGCTGTGGAGAAGTGTGAATGATGGACTAAGACTGAGAAGAAGCATGAAGACCTGCCTAGTCACTCTAGCGTTCTGAAGACTTTGAAGGAAGAGAAGCTGTAGACCCAGGTATTGGGGAAGGCTGTGCCCGGGAGGGAGCTTGCTGCCTGGAAACTGAGCTTGAAGTGAGCCAGGGGCCTGCTGGCCTGCCTAGAGTGGACGTTGGGCGTGGGTTTGCTCGCTGTTATGTGCATGTACCAAAGAGAATAAGCTGGGCCAGCAAAGTGCAAGCCCACTCAGCCGGCAGCCCAGAGAGACAGAAGAACTGTGTGTAAGATTAATAAAGATTGAGCTAATTCCCATATGATATATGTGCACTGATGATTCCCCACGGAAGTGACAGCCCAGGGGTCTGATCCTGCAAGGGCTTACCCCTTGGAACTACCTCCTGTTAGAAACTTATATATAAAAACAGCATATAAAATAAGTATAAATGAATAAAAAACATAAAAATCCTATAAAAACCTAACCTCCCAACTCCTAGTCTCGCCGATGCCTACCAAACAGAAAAAGTTTGAACATTGCCTCTGGAAAATGCTCAGGCCCAGGTTCTAATGAACCTCCAAGAAGAGAGTTCCATAGGTGTGGAGCAGCCACTGAGAGCACCTCTCTATGTGCTCTCACCCTGAGACTTGATGCTAGGATGGGACTTGCAAGAGAGCGTTCCCAGCTGACTTTAAGGATCACTGCGACATTTGAGAGGATTTAGGCCACAGAGTAAAGTGTACAGTGCATATAGCAATAAGAGACTCTGAGACCCCAGTTGGTATTTGTTTTTAAACTGAAAATATCATAATGCCCCTATGTACATTGATGGTGTGACCGTATCTTAAATACTGTGTGCAATTCTGGTCACCCCATCTCAAAAAAGATATAGTAGAACTTGAAAAGGTGCAGAAAAGGGCAACAAAAATGATCAAGGGTTTGGAACAGCTTCCGTATGGAGAGGCAGGATAGATTACGGCTCTTCAGCTTAGAGAAGACTGAGAGGAGATAAGAATGATAGAGGTTTATAAAATTTCGACTGGAGTGGAACAAGTAGGTAGGGAACGTTTATTTACCCTCTCAAGTAGTACTAGAACTAGGTGACACTCCATGATACTAACTGGTAGCAGATTTAAAACAAATAGAAGGAAGTATTTTTTTCATTAAATTGTGGAATTTGTTGTGGAATTGTGGAATTGTGGAGGTTGTCAGGGCCAGTATCATAGCTGCATTTAAAAAAGGACTGGATAAGTTATTGGAGAATAGGTCCATTAACAGTTATTAGCCAAGTAGATTCCGAGATGGGAACTTCTTACTGTCGGGAGCAGGGAGTGAACAACAGGGAATGAATTTGCCCATTGTGACTGCTGATACTTGTCTTTTGCAAAAACTGAAATTGGCCACTGCCTGAGACAGGGTGCTGGGCTTGATGGACCATTGGTCTGACTCAGTATGGTACTTCTTATGTTCTTATTTATACAATATAAAAGTCTTAGAAATTTTTAATTTTAACCAGTTGTGTCTTAACTTGTCTTTCTTTTTTGATGTTTTTTTGTGCACAATAGTATTTATAGAAGAATATATAAAGCATACATAAGCACGAAAGGGGTTCTTTGCTACCCTCATAGCATCTGTGAAGTCTCGTCCATCTGAGCTTTTCAAGGTGGTGAGGGGGTTGGTCGGTCCGGCTTCCCTCCGCCTGGAACTGGAATCTTCCAGTGCCTACTGTGACATATTTGTTGATTACTTTGCAGATAAAATCGCTTGGATTCACCGTGCACATAATACAATAGGAGAACCAGAGGTTATGGAAGCCCTGTCCTGTCTAGTTTTGTGGTATCCGTTTCAGTGGGTGTCACCCACTGATGCGGGGTATGTTCTTGGGACGCTCAGGGCCACCTCTTGTGAACTGGACCCGTGCCCGTCCTGGCTGGTTAAGGCCAGCCAGGAGACGCTGGGGCTGTTGCTGATGGGGGTGGTCAGTGCCTCCCTTTGGGAGGGCAGAGTGCTGAGCTGGCTCAAGGAAGCGGTGGTGCAGCTTCTGCTCAAAAAAACATCACTTGACATTGACTCCCTTGCTAGTTATCGGCCTGTCTCTAACCTTAACATTTTAGGGAAGGTTGTTTAATAGGTTGTGGCTCAGCAGCTGCAGGGGCATCTGGACCACATCAGTTTTCTAGATCCCTCGCAGTCTGGCTTTTGTCCGGGTTATGGCACTGAGACTGCCCTTGTGGCCTTGGCCGACAACCTCCCCCACGAATTGGATCAGGGTCGATTGACCCTTTTGATTCTATTAGATCTGTCTGCTGCCTTTGATACTGTTAACCACAAAATGTTGGTGACCTGCTTGTGGGACCGAGCTGGGGTTGGCAGGACTGTTCTTGAATGGTTCTGCTCTTCCCTGGCCAGGAGAACTGAGTGAGTGGTGCAGGGGGACTGTTCTTCATCCCCCAGAACCTCTTGTGTGGAGTCCTGCAAGGTTCTATTCTGTCCCCTCTCCTGTTCAACATGTATATGCAGCCGCTCAGTGAGGTTGTGAGAGGGTTTGATGTTCGGTGTCATCAATATGCTGATGACACCCAACTCTACCTCCCTTTTCATCAGACCCAGGCCTGGCAGTCTTGGTGCTTACACGATGTTTGGCGGCTGTAGGGGACTGGATGAGGACAAGCTATCTGAAGCTGAATTCCGACAAGACGGGGGTGATGCTAGTGGGAAGGGCAGTGGGGTTGGTGTTCCCCCATCATTGATGGGGTTCGCTCTCCACTGGTCCCTCAGGTCTGTAGTCTGGAAGTGCTTCTCAACTCACAGCTCCGCCTGGATGTCCAGGTGGGAGCTGTGGCAAGAGACTCGTTTTGCCAGTTACATCTGGTGCTTTGGCCATATGTGTCGGATTCTGACCTGGCCACTATCATCCATGCTTTCATCACCTCAAGACTAGACTATTGTAACGCGCTCCACGTGGGGCTACCCATGGTGATGGTTTGGAGACTGCAGCTGGTGCAGAACATAGCTCCGTTCTTTGCACTGGCTGCCTATAGTCTTCCGGGCTCGATTCAAGGTGTTGGTGCTTGCCTATAAAGCGTTATATGGCCTAGGCCCTACTTATCTGTGGGACCAACTCACTCCCCAGGCTCTGGATCGACCCCTGCGGTCAACCAGGAGCACGCTTCTCGAAGTCCCCCAAGTATCTTGGGGGGCAACTATGGAGATAGTATTCTCAGTGGCCGCACCAAGGTTGTGGAACTCCCTTGGCTGCGGACCTGTCCTCCTTTAGACAATGCAAGACTTGTCTGTTCCGACAGGCTTTTGATGAGGGAGATGGGTAAAGGGAGGGGGGAGGAGGGTTAGGGAAGGGAGGTTTTTTGTTATTTTTTGGTACCCATCATATGAATTTTAATATTGTTTGTTTATAATAATGTAATTGTATATTATTGTATTTATATTTTGTATTTTATATTTTTAAAATTGCTTATTATTAAATAACATTGTTATTGAGCTGCTTTTAGCAGGAGGGTGTGGGATAAAAATTCTTATAAATAAAAATAAATATTTCATGGCTTTTTTCAGGTGCTTGGATGAATCGTGGACTAGGAATGGTAAAGAATGCAAATGACCATTTAGTATGGACGTACGTTGCTCCATATCTAGGCTACTGGATAGCTGCCCCACTGCCTGGAGCCAGAGGTATTGCATATACAAATAAAATGAAATCTGTTGTTTTAAAAATCAGTCCTTACTGAAGTGAACCATTGTGAACCAAACTGGAATTCTGAGACTGGTTCCACAAGCAATAATGAGTGACCTGGGCTTTAGGATGGAGAAGGGACACTATTAGGGTGAATTCCCATTTCCCCCCTCCTAACTTGCAAAAAACCCATGGAAATATGAGAGATGGATAAAAATCGTTATAAAAGTTAATGAAAGGAGGGAAGCAATTCAAAATCAAAATAACTTAAATGATATCACAAGAAGGATCAAAAGGGATGAAGCATCTTCAGAAAACGTAAACATACATTTAAGATCATAGTATCATTTTGTCTGAAAAGGAAAGTATTCAATTAGTGTGTCATATCAATGTTGAAACCTGGTGATGGTGGAATGTTAAAATGCCCAAAGTTTCAAACGGCACAAAGAAGGATGGAATTATGCATATTGGTATCCCTAGCCTTTAGGATTAGGAAAAGGAATTGGATCTTAAATCAAAGCATGTTATCTTAAGGATGAAAGAACTAAAGGGATGTTGAGTAGATCATATAAAAAGAACAGATCCACTCTGAATGAGAAATCCTTAATAATATCCCAAGAGACAGAAGATTACCAAGAAGGAGACCAAGCATCAGCTGGATGGATGAAATCAAGAAGTTTTGTGGGTGTCCAACAGTAGAAATAAAGCTCAAGACAATATGAGAGATGCTTTCATCCAGCAGTAGCTTGAAACAGGTCTCTGCTGCTGAGATACAGTGGAGTCTGCTTAAATCGAATTTCTCCATCTATGTAAAAAAGTTTGACTTAAGGATACTTCAGGTAATGGACCTTGAAATGGAGAAAATTGATGCTCAGATTAAGTTAGCATCAAGTTTCTCTGTCTCGAGTCTCTTTCCCACTCCTCAGAAGCAGAGAGTCAGAGCAAACAGCAGGGCAGAGCGCTCTGTCTGCCTGTCTGTAATCCTGACAGTTGTGACTCTGGGACACGTGGGTGGGCTGGAGACTGGGGAACCTGGTGTTCACTCCCCTTGCAGCTCGCTTGAGATTCCTGGAGTCAGAACTGACAGGATTTCTTACACACACATAGCTTAGCCTGGGTGTCCGTGCAAGTCTGCATGTCTGGCAAGCTGGAGATGGAGAAAACTGATGTCCCCTAATTCCAATCTCCAGCCTGCCTGACATGAAGGCTTGTTCTGACAGGGAATATATTAGTTTCTCCTCATCTCCACAGCACAGGGATTCAGAACACTGGGGAGCAATCACTGCCACTACCTGTAGGAGGCAGACTTGAATCTCAACTGAGCATGCTCCGAGGGAATCACCCCTCCATTTCCCAGTTGGATTTCTGCCTTGTAGCTGGGAGGAGGTAGATAGTGGGTGTCCTGAACACTCGACGGCAGTTATTCCCTGTGATTTTTCTAACTTTGACAGCCTGGACACTTAGAGTTTAGTTTAGTGGCAGCTCAGCAGCCTACTACCACTCTTGTAGCTGCCTCCACAGTGATCCGTATCTACAGGCACCCATCCCCCCCACACCCCTGCTGGCCATCCCTGTGGGCGTGGACCAAAGGGTGGGGGAAGTCCTGGCTGGTACTCCCCATGGTCTCCAAAAGCCCATCACTGCACAGCCCGGCAGCCCTCTTGGAGCCAGCAGCCGAGCCTGCCTCGGTGCAGAAAGCAGCAGCCCACCCTAGCCACCGGGGGAGGGAGGGAAGAAAGTGCACCATAACTTCCATGGCGCCTACACGTTCCTGCCCAGATCCAGAGGCCCAAGGCTGATTGGAGCAGAAATTCATGGCACAGAATGGAGTAAGAGGCCCCGGTTCTCTCCCTGGTGGAACAATTGCAGATGGATGCTTTTAATAAAATCCTTATTTCCCTTGAGTGCCTCCAGGAAGGGAATAAGGATAAACTCCTTACAAAATGTTGCTTTGCTCCTGCAGCCCCTCCCCTGGGAGGGAAGCACAAATTTAAAGCACAAACAAGGGCAAAGACAAGCAGCCCACCCCTAAGAAGCCCAGAAGGACCAGGGACAACACAGCTGAGCTCATGGCTCAAGTGGGATCCTCCTCCTCAGAGGATCAGTGAAGGCAAGATTATAGAGGAGGAGGAAATCCTCTCCTTGGGGAACCAACCCAGGAATAAACCCATCCCTCCAGAAGATAATGCAGAGTCACATGACTTGCAAAAGGCAGAGCCCCAGGGCAGGAGCCAAATACTGAATTTTCAGAGGCTTCTGAAGATGATACTCACAGCCTGAAGCGGCCAAGGAACAAGGATCTGAATTCCCCTCAATTTATAGGGAAAAACTTTTTTTGCAGAATTCAAAGAGCTCTTAACCTGAGGGGAAGATCCCACAAAAAGAGGGACTCGGACTCTTTGGAGGAGGACTGTGAAAGGGAATACGTTCCCAAGACACCCAACAGAGAGAAAGGTTTACCCCCTAGATAGAGTGTTTGAGGGGATTATAAGAGATTAGTGGAAGCAGTCCAGCAAGGCTCTAAAGCTTACAAAAACACGAGAAGTATTCTACTCTTTTTCAAAGAAAAAGGCTTCCCTCTTCAAAACCCCCAAAATAGATACTACAGCAGCTTCTCTTGCAATGCCAATAATCTTCCCTGCTGAGGGAGACCCGTACCCTAAGGAGTCTTTGGACGCGGGTATAGCATCAGGTCTGTACAGAAATTTTGAGGCCCTGGCATCAGTCTTACAAATGTCCACAGCCACCTCCTACTGTGCTTGGGTGGTCATGAAGTGGTTCAAACTTGGTAGAACCCAGGGGATTTCCTAGAAAATGGCCAGAAAGATAGCTTTCAAGAGACAGTATCTCAGGGCTACACAATCGAACTAAAGAGCACGCTGAGTGTCTTACATTGTGTCCCCCAAGGTCACACACTGTCATGAAACACAAGCGAGACTGGCCAGCATAGGAGCTAGAGAGCCAGTCCCCAAGCCACAAAGAGGAAGGGGCCTCTGCTCAATTTTTGTTTATATATATTTTAGTTTTTTATTGTTAATAAACAAATAATATTTTCCAAACAATTATTACATTCACTCAGGTGAGTGATACAAAAAGGGTGAAAAAATAAAATTATCAGTATTATACACTCAATTTTATTTTTATTAAGCAAAAACTGCAGAGATTGGCAGGCAGTACTAGACTTTAAACACGTGAACAGCTCAGAACACACCAGAAATTCAAGATGGAGACTTGGGGGTCAGTTTGTTCCAACATATCTCAGGGAGATTGGCTGGCCTCACTAGATTTGAGGGAGGCATACCTTCCTGTACCCATTCACCCAGCCCACAGGCGATCACTATGATTTTCATATGACGGCCAAGATTGGCAATACAAAGACCTACCATTCGGCTTAGAATCCACACCCCGGACTTTCACAAAGGTTCAGTACTGCTAATCACCAGCCACAGGCTGAGGGGTGACATGGTACACCCATACCTAGATGAATTCCTGGTAAGGATGCCTAGCCTTGAGCAAGCAAAGCAGAACCTACAAGCCATGATTTCTTATCTAGAGAACCACGGGTTCATAGTAAATTGGGAGAAGAGTCGTTTGGTCCCACCCCAGGCACTGGAACATCTAGGGGTTCTCATAGATACGAAGGTAGACTATATTTTCATCCCTCCTCACAGGCAGGAGAAGATCAGACGATACAGTTCATTCAACAGCAACAGAAAACACCTCTCACACTGCCAGCCAGATTACAGGGGCTCATGGTCTTAAGTATTCAACTTATGACATAGGCGCGCCTACACCTACATCCCCTCCAATTGTTCCTCCAACTGTGTCAGAGACACATCATGGAGGACACCCAAGTCTCTCTTACCCTTTCTTCACATGTGCTGCTTTCCTTCCAGTGGTGGATGGCCCCAGAATGATTTCTACAAGGGGTTCCATTGTCAGAACAACCAAAGGGGTCCATCACCACAGACGCCAGTCTCCACAATGGGAAGCACACATGGGACAGGACTATGCACAAGACACCCTGACCGCCAAGGATCTGTGCAACAGAATGAATTGGTTCAAGTTGCGAGCAATCCATCTGGCTTTGTGTCAGTTTAATCAGTCAATCAAAGGGGCTCACGTGCCCATCTACTCGGATAATACCACTATGGAATCAGGGAGGATCCAGATCAAAGAGGTTGTACAAGGAAGCCATACAACTCCTCCAACGGGCAGAGATGAACCTCAGTTCAATCTTGGCCCTACACATCAGAGGCCTGAACAATGTTACAGCGGACTGGCTCAGCTGCAAGATGTTGGACCCAGGGGAATGGTCGCTGAGCATACAAGCCTTTGACCAGATAGTGGTTCAGTTCAGCCAACCCATTGTGGACCTCTTTGCATACCATCTAAACATCAAGACCCCCAGGTTCATATCCAGGACTTATCACCCAAGGCCGGAAGCATATGATGCGTTAAACGAAAGTGTCTGGCACCACAAGGAGCAGGGGGGAAGAGAGCCCACTCACGCTGACCACCAGGTGTGGGCTGCACATAATACTCCCTCAAGATCTCGTATTGGCTATATGGGCCAAAGCCCAGCCAAAGATCATCACTGTGTGTGTGTATATATATATATATATATATATATATATATATATATATATATATATATATATATATATATATATATATATACATACACACACACACACACACACACACGAGGAAAGGGGAATTGGGTGTAGGGGAATACAGGGGAATGGCGTCCCAAGGGAAGAAGGAGGGTTGAGAGGGCTAGCACTCAGGGTTGAGGGCCCAGGTAAGGGGGGAAGGGAAGGACACTGTCAGGGGTATGGGAAGGACGGGGGCGTCGAGGAGAAGGGGGAATGGGTAGGAGAGGACTTTCACTACACGTGGCGTGCGACACGGGCAACCCGGGTCCCACCTCCTCGGCACAAAGGAGTCTGGGAGAATGCCCGTCAGGATAGTGTGTGGGCCGTTGTTCCCTGGGCTTACGCACCTGGAACGGAGGCCCCTATCATCATAGGGCGCCGAAGAGTGAAGACCGGGGAGCCCTGCCCACCGTTCAACCACGTTACTCACGACTTGCTTACACCAGGGGGAAAGGGGGTGCGTGGTTGTCGTGAGGAGAGGGGGAGGCAGGCCCAAGGAACAGGGGGAACAGGGCAGACACTCTATCGCACTACGGGGAGGAAACTCCCCCCCCAGGGGGGAAGGGAAAGGGCTCCAAGCACTCCGCTCACCCACTCTCCCACTCACTCACACACTCACCCACGCACTACACAAAACACAAGGGAACACTCACCACGACCACAGCTACTCAGAATCTTGCAGGCACACGGGACAGGAACAACACTCAGGAAGGGTTCGAGGAAGGAGACAAGAAGCACTCGGCAGCGTGCACACCAGGGGGCCAGTTTCAGATCACCGGCGCCGCCCAGCATGCGGCGCCGGCTTTTGTAGGGCAGGCCCCGCCCTGCCTGCGTGCCTCAAGGCGCTGAGAGCGCCGCGCTGGACCAGGCCCCGCCCCCTGTGCTGACAGCGGCGGCGGGCCTGGTTCTGTTGCCGGAAGTGGGGGCGTGCGTCGGGGATCCCTTTGCGCGCTGCTGGGGCGGGCCACGCCTTCGGACTCTTGCGCGTCTGGCCGTGCGTCCTGGGGGGGTGTGGGTGGCCCTACGGGGCGGGCGCCCTGGCGGCGATTGCGCCGAAGGCGCCTGAGACTGACAGACACGCAGTACCAGCACAGACAGACACACATTTACTAGTCACTCCACTCAAGACCACAATGCAAATAACCACTATGGAAAAAGCACACAAGAAGAAACTTCACAAGTCACACCAGGGGCCAGTTTCATAGACACCAGGGGCCAGTGCCAGAAGGGCTGACTAGCGCTTATATATGCTCAGAACACCCACACAGGCGCTCTGAGCATCAGAGTGGCTCCAAAGGCCGCAGTGTGTCTCCAGTGGGGTGCCAGCCCCGATGCGCCGCATGGGGCGCAAGGGGTCCTTGGTTGCACCGCTCGTGTTCGTTGCTGTAGCAGCAGGAGCATGGGGCAGTGCTGTTGTATGGGGAATCGCTGCACCCCACACAGAGCCCCTTGGACAGCACCCCAGGGTCCTGTATTAGGGACTGATCCTGCCCCAGCCTTGATGTCCCCAGCGGCACCTGACACAAAGCTGGCAACCAGGTCTACTTTATGCATTTCCTTCATTCCCTCTGATAAGCAGTGATAAGGAAACTTTGAACAGTGGGGGCAGTATTCATTCTAGTAGCACCTTTTTGGCCCTGGAAGCCATGGCTTGCAGATGTGGTCAACTTGAAGGACCCCCTCCCCCCATCTTCTACCAACCCTGGACCTGCTGTCCCAAGGACCAATCTAATATAAGAATCCAAAGTTCCTCCAACTGACAGCCTGGCACTTGAATGCGCGGTATTAAGGAGGCTGTTCTACAAACTCTTATGTCAGTTAAACGCCAATTGACTCAAAGAATATATCAATGCACTTGGCATATTTTGATTCACTGCTGTAAAAAGAAAGTTTTAGACCCACAGAATTCCAGAATAGGTGACATCTTACAGTTCTTACAAGAGGGACTGGACAAAGGGCTTCTCCCCGTCAGTCACTGCTGTCCTACTTGGAAACAACCTAGTTTTAAAGGCGCTCACCAAGCCTCCCTTCGAGCCTCTCAGGAAGGTCTCATTCTTTTTTTCTATCAAAATAACATTCCTTGTTACAATTACTCCAGCAAGATGAGCTCAAGGCCCTGTCAAGTGACCCTTCTTCATGCATGTTTAGGAGAGAGTTGGTGGTCCGGAGACTGGACCCTGCTTTCATACCAAAGGTCAATACCCCTTTTCATAAAGATCAGGAGGTGGTACCCCCATCTTTTTGTCCCAGTCCTCAACATCCCTTAGAACACTGCTGGCACATGCTTGATATACACAGGGAATTAAAACTTACCTTCACAGGACAGCCCCTTTTGAAAAGTCACCAGAATTGTTTGTGTGGTATGACCTTAGGGGTAAAGGACTTAAGGCCTCCAAAGCCCTCATAGGTCAGTGGGTCTCCTCATGCATCAGAGAAGTGTATAAGGCTTTTGGTCTGGTTCCCCCACAGGGTATCCTTCGTCACTCTACCCGGGGGTGGGGGGGCACTTCTTGGGCTTTCAGGTAGGGAACTTCTTATTTTGAAATTTGCAGGACAGCCACCTGGTCTAGTCTGCATACCTTTACACAATATTATAGGATAGAACTACTAGATTCAGCTGAGGTCACATTGGCTGGAGAGTACTCCAGGGAGTACTTGAGTGAATATCCTTTTTCTAAAATAACTCCCACCTAGGACACATTTGAGGCACTTCTTTTGTTAATTCCCCAGTGTCCTTAATCCCTGTCCCATGGAGATGAGGAGAAAGAGCAATTAGGTTACCTATCTTCATGAATTGACCTTCTTGATGTCTCCACAAGACAGGGATTCATCCCTCCCCAATTTTGTGTTTCTTCATGTTGTTATGGGAGGAGATTCTTTAGTCTTTGCTCATTTATAGAGTTATCATAGAATTGTTTATATCTTGACAGGACTAGTTAAATACTTTAGGGTGTATTAAGTTTCATTTCAGGAACGGTGTTAAAACAACTTGGGAATGGAGCGGCGATTCCCTTGGAGCATGCCCAGTTGAGATTCAAGTCTGCCTCCTAGTGGTAGCGGCAGAGATCGCTCCCCAGTGTCCTGAATCCCTGTCCTGTGGAGATATCGAGAAGAGCAATTCATGAAGTGACCCAGTTTCCCTATTTTAACCACATGCTTCCAAGAAATCATTGATATACTGAAAGGTGCTGATTCTTTTACCTGAGTGGGTATTCTCTATACACCTTAAAAATCTACTTATCTGGATTCAGAATTCTACTTGCTCAGGTCAAGAAGTGATACATTCCTATAGAATTGGGGCTGGGGAAGACAAAGGCCGCTTTTAGACGAGCAGCAGGAAAATCATGCGCCTGGTAAAAGTTCCGGGGGTGTGGTTTAGATGAGACAATATGCACCTTATTGCCGCTCGCACGTTCCTTTAAGGCTACAAATTAAATACCTCATGAGGCATTTAATTTGCGGCCTTAAAGGAATGCATGAGCAGCATTAAGGTGCGTATTGTCTCGTCTAAACCATGCCCCTGGCACTTTTACCAAGCGCATGATTTTCCTGCATGCTGCTCATCTAAAAGCGGCTAAATTAATTCAGTTTATCCAGAAATTCAAGTTATGCAAGTTCTATTTAAGTGGATTCCACTGTAGACCTTTATATGTATATGTATCCCTTGTAGTTCTCTGTAGAACAGATGTGTGAATTTTTTTTTTTTCTTGAAGCTAACTTGAATATACAGGACTTCACATCCAGTAATTCTAGTGAAAGGAGGGGAAACAGTGTTATGTATAGGTATATAACACACACACACACACACACACACGTAATTTTGATTAAGAAATAGTTATCTCTTGTTTTCTTCTTGTGCTTGAAATTTAGACTCCATTATTACTGCAGTTTCCAAGGACATAACAGCCTACCATACAGTGTTTCTTACTGCCATATTGGGAGGAACTATTGTCATTATCATTGGTTTCTTTGCAGTTCTTCTTTGTTACTGCAGGTAAGGAAAAACAATGTTTTAATAAGCTGAGTTTAAAGTGAATGAACAGCCCCTCTTTTGATACCAAGTAGTTTGTTTCCTTAGTAATATGAGGAAAATGCATATATTTGTGGTTGAGGCTCTCAACTGTGGGTTAGGAACCCAAGTGCAGATGTGGTTTATGATACTAATTTATATTTGATATACTCTTCATGTCTTTGTTGCCATTTGGACTTGCGTGGTTACAATGACATCTGGGTTTGCATGGTTTTTAGGGCCCTGTTTAGGCTATCTACTTCTGGAGTCTCCCACTGATGGGTGTCTGCGCTCAGGAATCACCCGCTGTTTGGGGGGTTCCGCCATTGCACCTTAAGTCAGCGGGTGATCAGGCTTTTGCTGTAGTGGGCCCTTCAGTATGGAATTCGCTCCCTCAGGATGTCTATCTTGGTTCCTCCCTCCTTACCATTAAAAAACCACCTGAAAACATATTTATTTTCTGGGTGCTTTTAGTATCCACTGCTGGTTCCCTCAATTGTACTCTGTCCTTCATTTTTCCTTCCCTTTTTCCTTAACGTATTCTATTATAGTTTTAAATTGTCTTGAATTGTTTCAAATCATTTGATACTGTTTATATTGTTTTATACTCTGTGAAGCATTCTGAGTGACGGGAGCGCTATATAAATATTATTTTATTTTTATTATTTTATTAATAAACGGTTGTGCAGGCAAAACGCTGATAATGGAATAGCTGGTCAACGGAATCTTTTTCAGACTTTATTGAAAAAAATATTTCAACAATATTACTATGTAGTGTAATCCATATAAGTGTCTGCTTTTCAGCAGGTATAACTTTGGATGTTTTTAAATGAGATGCTATCGTGCATGGCCACCGAGTAACCACTCATTCAACTGCCCGTCTGAAGGTGGAGTGGGGGAATCCACGCTCCTGTGAGCCACGCAGCACTCACTCATGGCCACTTACAGGGCACTGACAAAAAAATCCAGAGTTCCCCATGCGGGGCAAACCAAAAAAGTGTGTTGCAACATGCACCCACACATCCCCTGCCCGTATGAACTGGACAGCCACTCATGTCAGCAGACAGATCCTCTTCTAGAGGCACTGTGGGTGGGGGACACGACTGTTCCAAGTCACAGAAACTGACCGCAAGTTCATGGCCAGGACATGTCCATTTCAGAGGTCAGACTAGCACACTTCCCCTCCCCCATAGTCCATGGTGGGGGAGTGCGAGGTGGCTGCTGTGGTAGCCATGCTGGGAACTGTCCATTAGAATCCCTCCCCAGTTACTCCACCTCTGCAGCTGTGTCACTCGTTGCCAAGGACCGCTTCCTCCCCCCCCCAAGCCTTGTTCGTTTAAAAACACTGTTTGTATCTTCTAGCTCCAAAGTGTAGGTTGCTCTTATAGTTCCAGCCTGTATAATATTACTTCAAATGCTATCTGTTTAAATATTGGCACTACAGCACTTCCTAGTACAAGATAATACAATTATGGTCCATTTTCTTTTGCACAGGGATAAGTGTGGGCAGTCACAAAAAAGGGAAAAGAATACATCGAAACTGGAGATCTTAAAAAAGGACCAGACAACATCAACAACACACATAAATCACATCAGTGCTGTCAAGGGGTCATTAAAGCTAGAGGACAAATTACAGTTATATACCACAAAATTACCCTTGTACAGCCCTCAAAGAAAGATTTCCACAGCAGAGGGCAGAAAAGCCCAGGACAGTTTTAAAATCTACACAGAAGACACTTCATATCAATCATCCAATCAGAGTGGTCACTCAAGGAAGTCTCCCCAGTCTTTATTAGATCCTAACACTGGCATTAGACACACACATCAGACAAAGCACATAAACGGCAATGTTTCCCCTTCTCCCAGAGACACTCAAGAACAGAACCACTATTTGTCAGTGAAGGAAGAGATGTATGGACTTTCTCACATTCCAGAACAATTAATGCATATTTATAGTCCGCCTATTGCCATTCTTCAAACCTCTGACCTTTTCCACTCGCCAGAGCACTTGCATGCTGCGAAGTCAGCTACTTTACCAAGAAAAGGTCAGTTAGTCTACAGCCCAATGATGGAGCCCATGAATCGAGACAGTTACACACAGACATTACCTAAAATGCCAATGCACTCTCATCTA
Organism: Sphenodon punctatus; assembly: GCA_003113815.1. NCBI lineage: Eukaryota > Metazoa > Chordata > Lepidosauria > Sphenodontia > Sphenodontidae > Sphenodon > Sphenodon punctatus. The sequence goes on from QEPC01001409.1 coordinate 448,811, forward strand.
CAGTCCACAACATGCAGAGAAGAAAAAGTTGCATTAGATGGTCAACAGGGCTTATCCTCGCAAAACTCAAACTGGGGGCGGTACACCAATAGCTTGCTAGAATCAGTTTCGGTTCCTGGGACGCTAAATGAAGCCGTTATGTCACCTTTTTCATCTGAACTCCAAGGTATTTCAGAACAAACATTGTTGGATCTTTCTAAAGGAAAACCATCCCCACATCCCAGAGCATGGTTTGTGTCACTAGATGGAAAGCCAATTGCTCAAGTGAGGCACTCTTTTATAGATCTGAAAAAGGGCAGAAAAACTGAAAGTAATGATACTAGTCTAGATTCTGGTGTGGACATGAATGAGCATCATCCCAGTCGAAAACTGGAGAGAGAGAAGACTTTCATTAAAAGCATGCATCATTCCAAGATCCTTTATTTGGAAGACTTGGATCTGAGTAGCAGTGAAAGTGGGACTACTGTTTGCACCCCTGAGGATCAGTCGATGAAGCATATACTGGATGGAGGAACTGGGCCAGTCATAGAACAGCACACTGAAGAGTTGCCAAGAAGAAAAAATGTGGCCGAAGGTCGTGAGTCCAGTACTCCTTCAGAGAAGAAAAGGGTTAGACCTCCACTGGCTAAAAGGGATAGCAAAACCAATATCTGGAAAAAGAGAGAGGAGAAGCCACTTACTCCTTTAAACTAAAGCACAGTCTGTTTGGAGCACTTGCTCTTCCTGGTGGTCCATGTACTGCTTTCTCCTTGCTGCTTCTTGTAAATATGCTATGTTGGATTAAGGAACAGTCAAACGTTTGATTGTTTCCTGGCATCAGGTAAAGTCCTGTTTCTTAAATTGCAGAGTATGGATGATGCTTTTAACTGGATAAAGGATATAAAATGTGAATTTGCCTCTCAGAAAAGCTCCTATTGTTTTTTTGAAATCTGCCTTTTCCTAGTTTTGGCAATTAAACCCCCAAATTTTTAATTCAGAAAACAAACAGTTCTTTGCTTACACCTCTGAGATGCACAGTTTCCTTCCTCAAGAAGCTATTTTTGCTTGTTATACCTTCTGTACTGGGCAGGGAGGGACAAGGTTGAATTTATTTATTTTTATTGACTCCAACCAGAATGAGCAGGTGGTCATGTATTTACATTTACAAATAATCTTTACTGGTGCCCTGACGTTAATGGCTACTATCTTGTGTAACATTTCATTATGTGATCCTAAGTGTGTGTTTTTAGAAATAATCAGGGATTTGCTGTTTACTCCAGACACTATTTCAAAGTGGACAAACTTTGTCATTTTCACATTCTCCTCAATTATGTATTAAGCCAAACATTTGTTCTTTGGGTTACTCTAGCTTTATACTGGTGTAATTCGGACAGAGCTTGGCCCCAATGTTTAAACACATGATCATTGTGAACATAGGCAAAAGGTTCGTGAGGTCTCTTAGTCCTGCTGCCTTACACTAGTTTGTTTTTTTCTTTTTAAGGACCGTTCTCACATTGGGTAAAAACAGAGATGACACGTACTCCACTTTTACACCACTTTAACAGTTCTTTGCATGTTCCAGGGCTTTATTGGTGCCCTATGCAGCCCTGCAACATGCATAAGAAATGTTGAAGCGGTGTTAAAGTGGAGTTAGTGTCATGTCTGTTTTCACCCATTATTAACGTGCCTCTCTTTTTGGCTAGCTGGAGCTACTTTGTATTGTAAGCTGTGCATCATAGAAGTGTTAAGCAGTTCTTGAATTCCAGTTTATTACCCTTTTGAACATTAGGAAGCTAAGCTCTGAATTTGGTCCACAATACAGACTGTGTTGGGTAAGATTGACTGCTGAGTTAAACAGTTAACCAAAAGTCATGAATGCATGAAATGTAACCAAGAAATGTATGGAGGAAGGGAATGTCCATCAAGGTATATTTTCTGTTTTAAATGGTCATTTTGACAAAGTGATGGATTCGGCTTTGGCTAACAGAAAAGTAGAGACACCCAAATATTTACAGTGCGCTTTACAAATGTATTTTTTCTGTGACCTTCTGTGATGCTTCTTTGACTAAATAAGTCCATGCATTTGGGAATTTACAGTTTGATTATAAAGGATGGCTTGAAAGTTTTATTTGTCCATAAACCTATCCAGTTTAAAGTAGAAGAACCAAAGCCATGTTTATGCACTGTGGACCTGGTTCTGCAGTGATCTTGCCTCAGGAAAAACTACCATTGACCTCTGCAAATGTCTCTGTCATTTGGTGATTGTTGTTTGGTACCATCTTCTCTATTAACTGAATTGTAAAATTAGAAGGTACTTCTAGGGTCATCTAGTCCAACTTCCCACTCCAAAGCTTATCCTCAGCCTACAGTGTTGCAGAGAGATGCTTGTTCATCAGGGCTTTGAAAACATCCAAGATTGCATCCAAGAGCAATCAGTTGTACTAATCCACTTTTCTTACATTTCCTGGAATGCCACTGAGTACCTGAAGGAATATGATGGTGAACTCATTAATGTAATGCTGCAAAAAAGTAATGAGAATATTAAATATGTAGAATAGAGCAGAACTTTAAAGAAGAGATTATAGAAGAGAAATTATAGGAGTCATCTGCTTTACGGCTGGGTGCAAGATGTACTGGACTACAGCCATCTGCCTTCAGTAATACATAGTATAGTATATTTTCCCTATATAAAATACTTTTTCATAGTAATATATATATATTCCATTCACTGAGTTCTACAGGTACCTATTTTCTTTGAGGCCAATACAGAAGGAGGTTCTGCTTTAGTACATACGCTATTATGAATCCACCATATTACAAAATACAAACCGTCTTTCCGTTTAATAGGGATGGACGAACAGAACATGGTTCGGATGTTTGGTCGTTTGGTTCGAATCGTGGCCCTGGAAAGACATCTTTCCTGCCCACGAACTTATCCAAACACGATCGAACTGTTCGGTCATTCAAGAGTTCGGTTCGGACGTTCAGTCTGGACGTCCGAACAGACTGAGTTCGGTCCGAACTCCGAAAATTCAAACCGCGTTCACCCATCCCTACCATTTAAATCCCAGGGGTGTAAATTATTGTTACTGTGTCAAGGCTTTCAGTGTTGCACCAGTTTGGATCCAGCCCTTATACAGAATATCATTCCTCTCTCCCCCTCCAATATCAATACATTTGTATCAGACAAACCATTAGTTCATCAATCAATAGAATCTGCATAATGACGTAAGCATCTGCATGTTGCTTTTTGCAACTTACAGTAGTTTTGTGCTGGTAAACGTTATTTGACCAGTTCCACTATGGGATATCTATTGTGGGGGTGGTGGAGTGTATATATTATCAGGGATGTGAAAGGGGGACAAATGTTGTGTTTCTGATTTCTGGTTTCAGTCACATGTTTTGGGTCTCTAAATTTGGGGACCTGTTCTGATTACTGATGTATTCTGTCATTTTGGGGTGCCTTACAGGAGGCAATCACAATGCAGGACAGTCAGACTGCAGGACCTAGGTTTTGTGAGATTCTCCTCCTGCTGAACAGCAGCCCCCAACTAGCAAGCACCCAAAAAAAAGATTTTTGCAAAGTACAATGACTATTTATACCAATAAAACATATGAACAGAGTTTCCCCATGCTCTTTACTCCAGAGGGGGTCTAGTGGGATAAGGGTTCTGTCAAACTGCAGGACCCAGGTGCTGTGAAATTATGTTTTTCTGCTGCGATAACTATTTTAACAAATGTGAAAAAGAATATAAAAGGGAATTGGTCACCTACCTTTGGTGAATTCTTTTCTCCCCTGCGTTCCGGATTCTCCTCCATTCGGGTAGCTCTGTGCTTGACCGCCAGGAAGTAGAAGAAGAAATTCGCTACTGCGCATGCGTGTCCCGAGCTACCCCGATCCTTCTCCAGTCGATTTCCAAGCCAAGGACTAGATCCTCCATCATCAGGACAGCAGTCAGTGCGAATGAAAGCTAATGCAGGATAACATGACTAACAGCAATAAAAGATACCATATAACCAAACAGGGGAAGGAAGACTTTCCCTCTGGATAACCTTAAGAATTCCCAAGGAACTAAATGAACTATGGGTACGACGGTCAAACTCCCTAACCTTTTTGTGCTGTTTGGTAGGGAGAGCTGGCGGAGTATCCGGAGTGCCATGAAGGTTCAGATAATGTATGGATCTGTCTAAGTCTGCTAGGATCTTGGTGTGTGACCGAGACCTGATCAGGAGGTTGTTGAGGTAGGGATATAGATGGACTCCCTCTTTCCTGAAATTCGCTATTAGGGGAATCAGGATCTTGGTGAATGTTCTCGACGCCGAGGACAGGCTGAATGGAAGGGCTCTGAACTGATAATGTGTCTGTTGATAGCAGAATTTGAGCCATTTCCTGTGAGGTGGCCAGATTGGGATGCGCAGCTAGGCTTCCTTCAGATCCAGAGGTCATCCAGTCCCCCTTCCTCAGACTCTGGCAAATGGATGTAACTGTTTCCATCTTGAACTTCTGTATCTTTACAGATTTGTTTAGGATCTTTAGGTCTAGAACTGCCCTCCAGGATCTTAGCTTTTTGGCGACCAAAAAGATGATTGAGTAGAGACTGAGACCGGTTTGTTCTGACAGCACTCTCTCTATGACCCAAATGTACAGAAGTTTCTGAATTTCCCCCACCATGGACAGGTGTTTTCCTGGGTTGTTTGAGATGGGAGAGGATATGAATCTTTCCTTGCGATGCCTTACCAACTTTATGGCATAGCCCTGTCTTGCGCAATTTAGAACCCAAGCGTTCGAAACAGACTTTTCCCAGAACTCTGAGAAAACTTGAAGTCTGCCTCCGACACCTCTAGGTAGTCCTAAATTCTGTTTGGGTTGACCTGGGGAAGGGCCTCTGGACTTTTGTTTGTCAAATCTACCGTCTGTGGCCCCTGTTGCAAAAAGGAAAATTGAGCGAAGGTTCTCTACTGGTTTGAAGCTGAAACCACCTAAAAGCTCCGTAATTTCCCCTAGATTTGACTGGTGGACCACGAAAAAAACTTTTTTGACCCCACCTGTTGAAGGGTTTTAGGTTTAGTCTTATCAGTGGCATCCGCAAGTAGGGATGGACGAACAGAACTGAGTTCGGAAATTCGGTTCGGTCGACCGAACTATTCGAGTTCGGTCTGAACTTCCAAACAAAGTTCGGAAATTCAAACCCCATTGAACTAAATGGAATATTATCTTTTAGGGATGGGCAAACAGAGCCGAGTTTGGAAATTCATTTTGGTTCGAAATTCATTTTGGTTCGAAAATCGAGTTCGGTTCGGAAGTTTGGTTCAGTTCACCGAGCTGGTTGAGTTCGGTCCGAACTTCCGAACTGCGTTCGCCCATCCCTATCCACAAGGACGTTGTCTAGACACATGCCAAACAGTTTGAATCCCTTATAGGGACTTGAAACTAGGAGATGTTTGGCGGTGCTATCCCCCTGCCACGGTCTCAGCCAGAGTCTCCTTCTAGCTGAGACTGTGTTTGCTACTGAATGAGCTGACCAGGTCATAGCATCCATGGTGGAATCAGCCATTAATGCTGTAGCCAGAAGGATGCAAGATGTCAATACCTGGGATCTCCTCTCTGAGATATCCGTATTCTGAGCTTCCTGCAGCCAAGACAGGAGGGCTCGTGCCACATACCAGGACACGATATTGATTCATAGGGCTGAGGCTGATGAGTCTAGCCCCCCTTCTAAGGGCTGAATCTATAGCCCTATCTGTGGGATCCCTTGGATAGCAATCCCCCTCAGTGGGGAAAACGGTTTGCTTGGCCAGCGAGACAGCCACTGCGTCCACCTTTGGATTTTTGAACAGTGGCTCCTTCTTTCTAGAGAGAATATAAAGAGACCTGAGTCTTATTCATTTTATAGGCCTTGTTAGGGTGTTCGGTCTTCCAACACTAATTTCTCGAAAGCCTTATCCAAAGGAACTCCCAGATCTTTGCCATGTACTGATGGGATGTACTCCGTCTCCTCCTCGTCCTGAGACTCCAATGATACCCCCGCTCTCATTCTTGGTGACTTCAACATCCATGTTGACGCACCTTCCCAGCCCTCTATCTCCCTCTTTCTCTCCCTAACCTCCTCCTTTGATCTCCGCCTCCTGAACTGATTCCCCCACCCATACCGACGGCCACTCTCTCAACCTCATCTTCTCCAGAAACTGTCCTGTTGCTGACCTTTCATTTGACCTTTGTCCCATGTTCGACCATTACCTCTCCCACCAAACCCCATCTTCTTCCCCAGCTCCACGCCCCTTCCGTGATTTGCAGGTTATTAACCCTTTAGATTTTACTTCCTCCCTCTCCCCCCCTCCTCCTGCCTGTCTTCTCCTCCTCTTCCCCTGACACTGCCATCTCTTCTCTTAACGCCGATTCTTGCCCCCCTATCTTCCCGTCCCATTTGACCCCAAAACCCCCATCCTTGGCTTACCCCTACTATCCGCTACCTCTGCTCCTGCACCCAGGCTGCTGAACTCCTTTGGCGCAAATCCCGCTCCCACCCTGACTTCCTCCACTATAAATTCTCCCTCTCCTCCCTCTCTTCCGCTATCTCCCTGGCGAGGCAACACTAATATGCCTCCTGGGTTGAATCCTACTCTCGTGACCCTCGCCGCCTCTTCTCCACCTTTTACTCTCTTCTCAAGCCCCCCTGCCCCTCTCCACCCTCTTCCCTTTCTGCTCAGGATCTCGCATCATTCTTCACATCAAAGATTGACAAGATCCGCCAGGACATTGTTTCGCACCCATCTCCTATCCCCGCTCCCTCACCACCCCCTTCCCCTACCCCCTCTCTCCTCTCCTCCTTCCCTCCTGCATCCCTTGAGGAAATCTCATCTTTGCTCTCTTCCTCCAACCTGCCCTCTCGACCCAATCCCCTCCCACCTCCATTGCTTCCACTGTTGCCCCCCCTTTTACATGTTATTAATCTCTCCCTCTCCACTGGTTCCTTCCCCTCCACCTTCAAGCATGCCACTGTTTCTCCCATCCTCAAAAAGTCCACCCTCTGATCCCTCTAGTTACCGGCTGGTCTCCCTCCTACCCTTCGCCTCTAAGCTTCTGGAACATGTTGTCTACTCCTGCTGCCTGGATCTCCTCTCTGCCAACTCCTCCCTGGACCCTCTCCAATCTGACTTCCGCCCCCTTCACTCCACTGAAACTGCCCTTGCCAAGATCACCAATGATCTACTTGTTGCTAAATCTAAGCGCCTTTACTCCATTCTTGTCCTCCTTGACCTCTCTGCTGCCTTTGACACTGTCGACCACTCACTCCTACTGGACTCTTTTTGCTTCCTAGGCTTCTGCGGCTTTGTCCTTGACTGGTTCTCCTACCTCTCTGACCTCTCCTTTTAATGTGTGTCTTCCCAATTCCAACTCCTCCTCCCTTCCCCTCTTGGTTGGGGTTCCCCAAGGCTCTGTCCTGGGCCCTCTTCTCTTTGTCTACACCCTGTCCCTTGGCAAACTCAATGCCTCCCACGGCTTCCAATATCACCTCTATGCTGACGATACTCAACTCTATCTCTCCACCCCCTCGCTTTCCCCTTCTGTCCAAGCTCGCCTCATCACCTATCTCCCTGATATCTCCACCTTGATGTCCCAACGTCAGCTCAAGCTCAACATGGCTAAGACTGAACTTATCTTTCCTCCCTACCCTTCCTCTCCCTCTTCCCTGTCCATCCTTATCGATGGGGTCACCATCTGTCCCGTTACCCAAACCTGTAGCTTGGACTTTGTCTTCGATACTCACCTTTCCTTTAAACCTTACATCAACTCTGTTGCCAAGTCCTGTCGCTTTGCCCTCCATAACATTGCTCGGATTCGTCCCTTTCTCTGTCTCCTCAGCCAAAACCTTTGTTCACGCCATGGTGATCTCTCGCCTTGACTACTGCAACCTCCTCCTTACTGGCCTTCCCCGCTCTCACCTGTCCCCCCCCCCATTACCTCTATCCAAAACTCCGCTGCTAGGGTCATCCACTCAGCCCGTCGCTTTGACCACATGCAGCCTCTCCTCTCCGCACTTCACTGGCTCCCCCTTCCCGAACGCATCCTTCATGAACTCCTGGTATTCACTTACAAAACCTTTCACAACCTGGCTCCCCCTTACTACTTAGCCCTAATCTCCTTGCACACTCCTGAACACACTCTCCTCTCCTTCTCTGTCCTCTCCCTCATCTCCCCTGCTCCCCTAACCACCTTTGTCCCTTCTCCCTTGCTGCCCCCCCATGCCTGGAACTCCCTCCCTGCCCACATCTGCCTTGCCCCCTCCCTCTGCACCTTCAAATCCCTCCTCAAAAGCCACCTCTTCCTTGCTGCCTTTCCCGACGCCTGTTAGAACTTTCCTCTCAATATTTACTGTCTGTCCTCCCTGCAGACTCCTGCCTATCTGCAACCAAGCCAAGCACGTGCACCTGAGACTTCACATCCACTTGAATGTTATTTATCCCTTGTCTCGCCCTGTGACCCCTCTCCTTGTCTCTCCCCCCCGGTGTCTATTAGATTGTAAGTCGTAGGCAGGGACCGCGTCTCTTATTGTTCTGTAAAGCTCCAGGTATACAGCTGGCACTATACAAATGCTTACAATAATAATAATAATAATAATTAATAATGAATCCCCTTTGGTTGGCTTTTCCTTCAATTGCAAGGATTTAGATACTTGAGCCAAGAGCTCATCACTGTAAGAGAGGGGAAACTGCCTATCCTTCTCCTTGGGATCAGGCAGGGGCTCCTGGTATTCTGTCTTCTCTGCCTCAGAAAACTCCTGACTTGAGACAGAGTCAGAGGCCAGTGGGATCTGAGCCTGTTCTTTGGGCCTTTTTAGGCCGATCATCCACAGAGCTTTCCTCAGAAGACTGAGGTGAAGCTAAAAGGTGGGCTATGGTGCCCCCTTGTGGGGCATTTGCCCTTCGTTTTCCTGCCTTGTGGTGACCCTTTACCAAGGAGCCCTTGAGAGACTTTGACTTGGAGGGGGTTCTTTTTCTTTTCCCTTGAGCTTGGAGCTCACATAATTTGTCTAGGGACTGAAGAATTTTCCCATGGAGTTAGCTAGGGAAGACATAGTGGCTACTTGCATGTCTTCAATAGCTGAGGTAGACTGCTCTCGCGATTGGTCCTCCGTTGGTGGCTCCATCTCCCCGGACTGAGGGAGTTAGCCGCTGCCGGGGTCAGCCTTCCGGCTTGAACTGACTCTCGCCATGCAGAGTCTGTTCCTGGGTGGGGGGATGTCTGTCGATACTGGGGACTGGCCTCAGTCGGAGAAAAAAATCTCCTGCACGGTTCCCCCGCTCCCAGGCGCCTTGCAAGGGAGCTGGCTGGAGCTCTTGAAGTAGTTCCCAAGACCGGGTCTAGGAAAATTGCTGCCCCTGTGGCCCCGCCTATCTGCCGCTGTGCGCTCCTCCTTGGAGTTTGGTGGGAAGAAGAATCACAAAACAAAACAAAACAAGCTCCTGATGGTCCGAAGGCAGAAGACGAACTGGAGAAGGATCGGGGTAGCTTGGGACACGCATGCACAGTAGCTAATTTCTTCTTCTGCCTCCTGGTGGTCAAGCGCAGAGCTACCCGAACGGAGGACTAGCCGGAGAGTTTTCCTACCTCTTCACTCTAGAGAGAGTAGTTGAAGAACAACTCTTTGTAAAGTTTCCCCTTCCCCCCACAGCTAGACAGCAGGACTTGCGTCACAAACACGAATGATCTCTTGTCTTTCCCGCCACCCAAATGCCAAGGCACTAGCTGCCCCCTCCATCCCACCAGTGTTCCCCCCTTACCAGTAGCTCCAGGAAGAGGAAGGGAGGGCGGGTGAGCCAGGCTGTGGAGGCTGGAGAAGGATGCAAAATCATTAGTGGCAGCAACAGTGAAAGCCAAGACGAGTGCTTTTATACGGGTTGCACACACACTTCTGCTCTGCCTCATCCCTTGGTGGCCATCCATTTTAAAGGTGAGCTGCTTGGGAGTGAGGTGGAATACTGCAAGTGGAGTGGGCTGCTCAAACCCGGAGCACTGGCCGGGGGTAGAGCAACGGTCTGTCGACGCGGCGGATGGCCGCTGCAGCTGTGCTTCCGGCTGAAACTCTACAGCAGCCAGGCTACTGAAGTCCTATACGTTGCAGTGGTTCATCTCTTTGATAGCCTGTGCAGTCTGTCTCCACGCTGTTTCTAGTGGCATTAGCTAGGGCATCCGAGGTGGGTATGGTGTGTCTGAAATTTAGCTTGGTGTGTATTGGTTTTCTTGTTACTTTATTCTTTCCCTTTGTCATCTTAAGTTGAATGTAGAACAGGCTCGGAGGGAGAGGCTGGGCATTACTATGCAACGTGGGGCAATAACATGCCATATACCCCCAGCCACAAACCATATCTGAAAGGGACAGTGATATGGCACCAGCACAGGGTTCCTTTACCTCTGTGTAGGAGCAGCAGGGTTTACCCAACCATCAGAAACCGCAGCAGACTCTCTCCGGTGTGGGGACTTCCCTGTCCTCCCCACAGTAGCTAGGTCGTACTGTGTAAGTTATGCTTGTGTTCTGCTGGCTGCATATTTATTTTTACCGTAAGATGAGAACTTTGTGGAAAGCAGAAATTTGACAGACCTCTTGTTCCTTCTTCTGAGCATCTGATATTGGGGGGACAATAGGCTTGGATGATCAACAGGTCTGATCCAGCATGGCTGTTCCTTCAGTACTAGGACAATGGGTGTGTTCAGATGGACGGGCTGCCCCAGTGCTGGCCGCACCTGCCCACTTCATCCCTGGGTGGCCCATCCATCTAAAGGTGCCCCTGCCAGATGTGCAGGTGGAGCAGGCTGCACCTGCTCTGGGGCAGCCCCACCACAGAACCTCCTGGGGTGGCAGAACAGGTCAGACAAACCCGGCAGCTGTCCGTCTGATGTGTGGACCTACACTGCTGCTCCGCTTCCAGCTGGCAGTTGTCTCAGGCAGCATCATAGAGTTGCAGGTCCCGTCTAGAGTGTCAGGTGATTGCCTGCAACTCTATGGTGCATGTGTGAAGAGGGTGGTGCTGCACAGGTGGACCGTTGAACCTGCTGGGTCCATCTGAAGCGAACCTGCAAGCAGGTGAATGCAGGGGTGCACCCCCAGAGAAAACATCCCAAATGTGTGTAACTGAAAATTCAGGACTTGGGAATTTTGAAATGCAAGCATTTTCCTTTCCCTCTACTAAGTAGCAGGGGGCTGAGACTGTGGTGGGAACAGCACCCTTCGCACCTCTGGGAAATGAAGTAGATTTGGAAGTGATGCTGGTGAGCCTTACAAGTAATGAGCTCTCTAAATCTAGCAGGACAGTGGGCACCTTAAGTGTATATGGAGGGAAAGGGGAGAATAAAGAAACTGAAAATAAGACCACCACCTCATGCTCCGAGTCCTTAGTATCTTTTTATGCAGGTTGTACTCAGACTTTTGTCAGATTTCAGAGGAGTAATTTAGCTATAATTTTCTCTCAATTTCTCACCTCAGAAGTGTTGTGTACCCAGTTCCAGATACTTGCCTTATGAATCCTAATGGATTCCCCTTAAAAAGGTGAGAGTAATGTGGCCATGAGAGATGTTTTGCACAATACTCAACCGATCATTCTGCCATGAAGGCCAAATCAGGTGAAAGACCATGGTTACTCTAACCTCTTAACATATGTGGAATAATAAATGCACAGCAACCTCCTCTGATACAAATCTATCAGGATAAAGGCACATACATACACTCAAATCCTACTGTGTTTTATTCTCAGGTTAAAATCCCACTAACTGCAGGATTTCGCCCATATAAATGCTGACAAATATTATAATGCAAATGCAAGAATATAGGGATTTCAAGCAATCCTATTTTTTCACACGAGGCATTTCTTTTAAATGACAGAAGACAACATATGATTTGCCATGAGCAACATATTAAATCATCTTGTATTCCTAGGATGAGCTAAATGAAGGTATTTTTCTGGTAACCTGTCACATACCATATATGGGTAACAGGAAAGAAATTTTTGATCCATTGTGTGAATGGATTGTTGTCTAAGATTTGTGCATACAGCATTGTGGTTAACACAAATCTAGAAAACCTACCTGCAGTTCCTTGGAAAAGGAGCCACAATTCAGGCAGTAGAGCATTTGATTTTCACTCCGGAGGGGTGGGTGTGTGTGTGTGTGTGTGTGTGTGTGTGTCTGTCTCTCTCTCTCTCTCTCTCACACACACACACACACACACACACACACACACACACACACACACACACACACGCAAACTGTTCCCAACAGGTATGTGGATATCACACACTAGTGAATCTGAGCCCATCTTAATGTCAGCCTTTTCCATTAGCTACATTAAAAATGAAGTGAGGAAATCGTAGATTAACTAAGCAGCCTTCCAAGAACACTTCCTGATGACTACCATTTAATATGGAATACAGTACACAGTAGAATGAATAGGCTATCCTAGCACAGAAGAATTCTGTAAGGCAAATTAGTCCTTTGCTGAAGTGCCTTTAAAAACAACCACTATCTGGAAAGCACAGGCACATTTCTGTTAGCCAAAGAAGATCATTACTAAAACTATGATTTCTGTAATATTTTTAGGAGTGTTTCATGTTGGAACATTAATTGTTGCATGTAGATGATATTTTACATTTGTTTGCTGTAACCTTTTTTTTTTTTTTTTACATTTTACACTCAAGTGTTAACAACATGCTTGTTGAAAAGAAATTAGAAAAATGATATAACCTCTCCTGGGGATTTGAACAGAAAAGCTTTTAAAAACCAACTACAATGGTGTAATTCTTCTGAGTGTCTTGCTTTTGTTGTTCAGGAATATATCCGAGGGTTTACAGGCACAAATCTGGTCTAAAACAAATCCGAAACAGACTAGAAAATCACAAGTGGTCTGTGCACATAACTAGGAATTAATTGGTCTAGATGGGGAGTTGAGCACCTGGGTTAGCAGAAGATGACAGGATGGAGAGTAATGGCCTGGACCCAGGAAGCTTTAGGGCTGACCCTACCTCGCATGCACACCCAAAACACCCACTGACTTCTCATTCATTGGCCCTTTCCTATGGGTGGCTGTGCGTGGGGGGATGGGTAGAGGTGCGTTCCCACGCTCCCACTCCCCCTATCTCTACGCACAGAGCATCCGCCATTGGTTCCCGTTGCTCTTCGTGAGGGTGGAGGTGGGTGGAGCGCACACCGGCCATGGTGTTCCCACGGATGCCTCCCCATCCCACTGCACCTGTTGCGGCAATCACACAAATGCCCCCCCTGCACACGTGCGGGGGGGGGGGGGCAGGATCTGCGAAAATGCCCATTGGGTGAAAACAGACGTGCATGTAACACCGTTTCAACATTTCTTATGCATATTGCAGGGCTGTATTGGCATCCTGCAACATGCATAGGAAATGTTAAAGTGGTGTTAAAGCAGAGTTAAGTTGCATGTCTCTTTTCTCACATTGACTTGGGATGTGCAAGGAACATAGTACTTGGGGCAGGGCGTTTTATAAAGTGACACTGCTTTCCTTTAGATTGTATGAAAATGTAAATGCATGTTACTGTTTCAATGACATGCACTGTGTATTCTGCTAAGGATTTGGGATACTAAACAGTTTTTAAAGTGAAAAATGTTTTTAATCAAGCTTTGCAAGCGAAAAATATTTTAAATTAAGCTTTGCTGTCTACTTTTAAGAGAAGTATTGTTTCCTGCTAAAAATCTGAAGCCATTCACCTCTTTTTTAGTAAACCTTTAAAAGAACAACCAACCAACCTCCCCCTCACACTTGTGTAGTATTCCTTGATATTCTTAACATTTTTAAATTGAGAAATTAGAATAATTTATAGTTGCAAACAAGAATTGTGGGATATTTGTACATGTTTTTTCCAATTATTGGTAAAGTACTCAATTTATCTGGTAGAATCACTTCAAGCACAATATATTGTAATTTTAATGAATATTATGATCTTGAGTCTTTGTAAAAGGAATTGTTCCAGCATCATTGCAGTTGTGTTGGGGAAAGGCTGTTTTTCAATGCACAGCAGAACACAAACTTCACCAAGAGCCAGTTTTTGAAGGTGAAGTCCCTGGTAATTGAGGATGCCTATGGCTCTTTTCTAATGGGCGTGGGTGCGTAAGTGGATGGTGCGTGGGGGTTCATTCCCACCTCACCCATCTCCTTGCACCGAGCATCTGACATTGGAGCCCGTTGCTCCATGCATGGGTGATGGGGTGGAGTGTGGGAGCGCACACGCACCCCCACCCACTGGCTGGGGCATTCCCACAAACACCCACCCATCAGCCCTGCACTTGCCATGGCGTTCAAACGAGCTCCCCTCCCACCCGCATACATGTGCCTCAGTGGGAGCCTTATGGTGAGAACAAAGCACTTCACTGCCTTGGCAATCATTTTTAGACACTTGTATTTCTCATTCCAGTCGTATTTAACATTCTGCATCCCCCTTTTTAAGTGTTTCTATATTTTCTATTGTCAGAGATGTCTTTTCATGTCTGTGTACCTTCTCTTGTACTACTGTATTTATTGCAGAAAATGTAACTAAGATTTGTAAAATGTTCATGCAATAAAATAGTTTCAAAAAGTTACCAATACCTTAATTTTGTAACGTCTTTTTTTAAAAATAAACTCACTCAAACTCCTTCCATTTCAACTTGATACTAAGGGCATTTTCAGACAAGACACTCTCCACCCACCCACTATACATGTTGCAGGGCTGCAGTGTTGCCCTATGGGTGCCCTGCAATATGTATAGTGGGTGGGAGGTGAGTGGGGAGTGGGTGGAGAGTAGCTTGTCTGAAAAGACCTTAAGAATGGGCAGCCCAAATTTCAAACCACTCCACCAGTGCAAGCTCCACTGACGTGATTGGGGCTTTCTCCCACCAAGTGCCTTTAAAACTGGGCTCCAAAAGTTCATTTTCTTAGGGTGTTGTCTTCAGATAAGACACTCCACACCCACTATAAGTTACAGGGCACTGCAACCCTGCAACATGTACAGGGGGGTGGGGTTGGGGGTGGAGAGTGTCTTGTCTGAAAATGCCCTTAAATATGCTGCCTTGAATCACAGTCCTGAAGTGACTTACTTCACACTAGTTCCCTGACTAGCAGCCCTAGTGTTTGTCCATACATCTAGAAATTATTTGGAAAGGGATAGAGAAACAGAAAATAGCATAATGTTGCTATGTACAACTATGGTGCTACCACATCTTTAATATTGTATGCAGTCCTGGTCCCCCCATCTCAAAAATGATATTTTGGAATTGTAAAAGGGGGTAGAGAAGGGCAACAAAAATGATCAACAGTATGTAACCACTTCCATACAAGGAGTGGCTTGAGAGGCTGGGCTCTTCCACATGGAAGGAAAGAGATGAGCAGGGCTTGTGGCTGGCATGAGGAGCAATCGGCCAGGAAGGGGACCTGAAGGGCAATAGCTCTGTTTTGTGAGCTGTGCACGTCATGTGACACCCCCACATCCCGTGTATGACAGCACCCAATAGGCAGTGAGATGGGCGAGTGTCCTGTCATACTCCCAGCTTGCAAATGTGGCTATCATCCCATTTATTAACACCCTATGAAACCAGCAGGCGGCAGATTTTAAACAAAAGGAAGTCCTTTCTCATGCAACACAAGATTAGCTTGTGGAACTAGTTGCCAAAGGATGATGCTCAGGTCAGTAGCAAAACTGGGTTTTAAAAAGGATTGGATAAGTTCTTTGAGGACATGTCTATTATACATGGCTATTAGGTGGCTTGGTTGTGAGAGCTAACCCTCTACTACCAGGAACTGGGAGTGAACAACAGGGAATGGGCCTGTTGTGTGCTTCTCTGAGGTGACTGAAGGTGATCACTGTCTGAGGTGTGATGCTGGGTGCACCACTGTCTGGTCCAGTATGGGCCATAAGTGTTAATAACCACGAACTAGCCCTCACCTACCAACATTATGCTTTTTTTTGGTATGTCAAGTATGTTAAGTTGGATTAAATACCTGATTTATTGTTTGATTTTTCTCATTGATTCCCTCCCCCCTTTTATTCCTGCTTAAATTGTGCCCTACTTAGCTCTGGTGCTGCCTACCTGGTTTTCTCCTTAGGCCCAATTAGGTAGCGTGAGAGAAACCTGTTCCTATTATAGCATTGGGGTGGGGTTTTTCTCTCTGTGTATGTGTACAGGCTGTGTTTTGTGCACAATGGCACATTCTAACCTCTCCTGTCCTACCAGGGTAGTGCTTCAGCACTTAGTTAGACCTATGCTTGGGTGGCTGGGTCTGGGAGGATAGCCACAGAATTATTTTCATAGACATAACCATCCACAAATGGGAAAGTGTTAAGTGCAAGACCGACTTTCTGGGTCGTTAATGATAAGGATGAGGAGATTGAGTATGCTAAAGAACAAACAATTTCTGATGGTAGCTAGTCTGTTTTAATTGAATTGGTGTAATCCTCTTTCCCCATTGCGGCTGGAGACAGTAAGGGGCAGGTGTCTGGCAAGACTAGGGGGAGAGTTACTGTTGGCAATGCTGCCGGGTGGGGTTTGTTTCCCCTACACGTATACTCACCCTTCCTGCTGGCTCAGATGCAGCTGCCTCTGGGGTAAATGCAGCTGTTCATACAGGAATGATTTTTCCTGCAGCATAGTGGAACAGCACTTAGATGTAGGTGGCTCTGGGATGGGAATAGCTGCAATTCCGCTAATCTCTTGGGAAACAAAGGCAAGGGAGGACCACTGGGTGTTGGATGTTTTTCATACTCTTGCTGCCTGGTGCAGATGCAGCTGCCTCGGGTGGGGGAAGCTGTTTATAAAGCAACAGCTTTTCTTGCAACATATTCATAGCAGAACAGTGTTATGATGCAGCTGGCTGCGGCTGGGGCAGTTTATAGCGTCCCCGTTGCTCCCAAGCTCTCAGTGATGTAGAGTGCCACCTGCTGCCTGTAGGATGGGGGCATCTATTTATACAGGAATGCTGATGCTGTCCCAGTACTGGCCAGGCTGAACGTTGCCGTCTCAGGACAACAGGGGGCCAAGGAGAGAGAACAAGCTAGCCCCTCACGACTGCTATCCTCAGCCCCAGCATTAGGCTTGGTTTAAGGCCAATTGTCATGTAAGCACAGCAGAAGGCAGTAAGCTGCCACCTACTCTCTTTACTCTGTGTTGTCCCCAACCACTGTGTTGTCCATAGCACCAGTGTTGCCCCCAACCTGTAAAGGAGGAAGACTGGGAACAAAAGACCAAGGCAAACTGTAGGTGCATGGAGTCTAATATGAGCCCAATATGAGACTGTGCAATGTCTTTACTGCTTACATAGTGTGTGAGATAAAGCAGTGTCCTTGCAATTTTCATGTTTTTTGGGGAAGTTCCACTACTCCCGAAAATCATACAGGGTTTTTAATGTAAGAATTTCCCTCTGTTTTTGAGATAGGAATGTACTAAATTCTGCTTTTGGCACAGTATCAACTTGTTCCGCTCCCCTATTATCACAGTTGGTCCTTGTCCTGGCTCCAGTTCCTCCTTTTGGTATTGGCCATTCTCCCAGCCCAGTGCCCCCTACTCCAGTGTTTTAGTGCTACTTTGTTCCATAAGGAAGAGGGGATCTGGAACAATGGGCAGGGGAGTAGAGTGGAGCACAGTGTTCTCTGAACCTGACTCCTTCCCTTCTCCCACTGATGTAGTGTGGCTGTGCAGGGGTGAAGAGGGAACTGGGAGACTGTAGGAGACGGGGGATGCCCTTTCCTCCCTTCTTCATCTGCTGTCCCCAGCAACTCTCATCCCTATTTCCTGTTGCTCAAAAGCAACTGGCTTGGGGGATGAGGTGGCCATTTATTCTAGAATGGCTTTATTCTGACTATTGGATCCAGAACCCACGTGCAATGCAGTTGCCTTTGTGGAGAGAAAAGCAGTTTTTGACAAGGGGAACCAGAAGGGGGTACGGGATAACTGCTGCAGACTGAGGGAGGATGCAACTCAAAGAAGAATCATTACAGGTAAGAAACTTACCCTTTTTGCTATCCTTTCACCCAATCCCATTATAGGAAGACTAGAAAGCAATACGAGGAGGCGGGTTGCAGTAAACCAAACCTCAATCCCTTCATTTAGGAAAACAAACTCACGTACGTCCAGCGAGTGTGTGTGGGGTGGGGTTAAATGAGCTGGGATGAATGTGCACCACTACCCATGAACCGCCTGCTCCCGCCTGGGGCATCCTGCATTTCCCCCTGATACTCCATGAGTGATGCATCAGTCACAGGAGCGTGCGCCCACCCACGCCATCTTCAGATGGGCGCTTGGGTGCCTCCCATTTAAAATGGCTAATGAAGACCAGACCAAATGGCCTAATCTGGCATTAGACTGGGCTGCCAGATCAAAGGCATAAAACTTAATAAAAGTGGAGAGGGATGTCCAAGTAACTGCCTCAATCAGAGGTACCTGATGTAAGGCTGCTAACAGAGGTGGCCATAGACCTAGTGGAATGGGCCCATATCCTTGAAGGGAGTGGGAGCCTCAGAGCCTCATAACTCCTGACAAAGCACACCCTAATCCATCTAGAGCGGGATTGCTTTGAGGCCCTTGAACCCTTGAGCCCTGAGCCAAAGTGAACAAACAATGCGTCCATGAGCCTGAAACCTCAGTGTGACTAAGGTAGTAAAGCAGGGCCCTATAGCCATTCAGTTTGTGCCAAGCCTCTTCTCACCCCACTTGATGTGTGAGGCAGTGGGGAGAAGGTTGGGAGTGAAATAACCTGTCCCATGTGAAATTCTGAGATCCCTGAACCATCTGAGCAGTTTGAGAATGAGAGGTATCGGTGGGAAAGCATATAGCAGAAAGTTCAGCCAGGGTGCAACCATAACATCCCCCCTGGATCCCTGTCCCTCTCCTGCTCAGGAAAAGCTTCTTGTTTTCTGACACAGAGATCTGCTACTGGGGGGCTTCAAGGCTCACTCATGAAACTATGGGTGTTTTTAATAAGATGCTTCCATGCATGGCTACACAGGAGCTACTCATCTGACCACCTGTCTGAAAGTGGTGTGGGGGGATGCGTGCTCCCGTGAGCCATGCAGCACCCACTCATGGCCACTCACGGCGCATCCATCTCCTGCCCATATGAACTGAGGCGGCCATCCATGCCAGCAGTCAGGTCCCCTGCTCATAGGCACTATGAGTGGGGGACATGGCCTTTCCAAGTCACAGGAACTGATTGTGAGTGCTGGGGAGTCCAGCACTCAAGCACAGGACATGTCAATTTCAAGCCCGGCATGTCAATTTCAAGCCCCGCATGCTTGGGTTGTTAGAACATGAACCCACTCCATAAGTGAATATTGGGGGCCGGTACCCCAATATCCAAATGACCTCTTAAATATAGGGGGAATTAGCCAAATTTATTCAAAGGGTCTGCACATGTCCACTGGGATCAGTCAGAGGACGTGATGCACTGTCAGCTGGCTGGAATTTCCCTCCCACACCCCAACACAGAAAGGGGATACTCCGATAAAAATGAGGGAAATTTATTGACACAAAACTAAGTATAATACATAACCGGCTGACCCATGGGCCAATCAGGATGCTACAAGTAATTTTCTATACCCTCTGCCCAAGCACAGTTGATACATACACAATCTTTCACATAGAGAAACTCTCCAATCTGGTTACCCTGGTGTAAGTGGACATTGCGAGAGGGAGGAAGGGAATAAATAAGGGGGGAGGGAAGCAATATTGCCTATCCAGTCCTGTTGAAAAGGGACAGGTGACCCTGTAGATCCAGCAGTGTTTGAGGGGTGGGGGGAAAGAATCTGGACAGACCAGGGTGGTGGTGGTCTGGGAGGGATCCTTGAGGAAAGCACACACAGAGTAACCTGCTTGTGTCTGCGTTCAAGAATAACCCAACTTTATTATGGGGACAAAGGCAGTTATAGGGTTCTTAGAGGAAGGGCAAGGGGTCCCAAAGGCACGTCTTGCACAAAATGTATTTTATTTATTTATTTAATATATTTATATCCCGCCCCTCTTGCGAACAGCTCGGGGTGGCTGTCCCAAAAGGGGTCCCAAAGGCACTTCTTGCACAAAAGGGGTCCCAGAGGTGCTCAGGAATGCTAGGGCTGAAAAAGAAACCCTTGCATGATGTTTTGGGGAAACTAGAGCCTTGAGGATTTCAATGGGAGACATGGCAGGATGAACAAGAGGGCAAAAGGGAGTGTCAATAGACAGGGGAAGAAGGCTGTTCTTAAACAGGCATGGAGCCATCAGCCTAATGATTAATATATTGCTTGCTCAGAGTTTTAGGCAGTTGTGGAGGGCTCATCTCAAAAGATGAAGGCTACCTGTTTTTGACTGCTCCATTGTTTACCCAGGAACCTCCCTTGTTCCATTTTCTTATCCCTTCCGACCAGACCGGTTTTGCATGGGGCTTTTCTTTCCTTTTTCTTTTCCCCCTTCTGTTTCCCTGCACCCTTTGACCTGTGTCTCGTGGGGTGGTACCAAGGGGGGGTGTCTATGGTTTTTGGGAGTGGGGGAGGAATGGTGTCGTTCCTAACAATTCCATGGCTATTCTCATGGCCACTGTCCCCACACATTCAATGTCTCCGGAGTCCTTTATCGACACTGAGTCTTGCCATCTTTTGCTTGATCCAGCATACAAGCCCTATCATGCAAAACACGAGTCCAATTTGGAAGATAATGATCAACACGATTGGGTGGAGCATCAGATTGAACACACCTGTCGCCTGCGAGCTCCAGGTAAGCAATGTCTTGTACCAGGCATGTTGGCCTGTCGCCTTAATACCTGCCATGATTTTGGAGATGGCCTGATTATTATGTTGTATTACAAGGGAGGTGGTTTTCCCAGAAGCTTGCATTCTCTGTAATTCTTGTTGCAAGGAGGGGTGACAGAATAGGGCCTTAAGGAGGGATAGCCCCATACCTAGGGGGACTGGGTAAATGGATTGGTAGAGGGAGAGGAAAAGCCTCATATCTTGTATGGTCCAGACCGGAGTTACCTACTTAACGCTACAAAAACATCTATTAAAAAGGGGAATCATAGGGTGAATATTCTTATCATTAATAATCACATAATCATACTTAGTTCTAATGCACACACATCCTTTGCCTAGGTAAACTATCGCTAATTCACTTTCATTTCTAATATTAAATGTTGATGTAGAAAAACCTATATTTCTATTTGACCTGTAGTTACCTCGCCATGTTAGAAATGTTTGCTTTGCCCTTCAAACAAGACAGGCAATGTTCCTCTTCACATAGATAAGCCACTGCTTGAAGATTACTTTTTGCACATAGGGAAGGTTCAACTTGCCCAAAAATGTAGCTAGCTTTAGTTCAGAAAAGAACCTCCCTTTTACCCTTCGTTCCACTATTATCTCACCACCAACTTGAACTTAGAAGTAAACTGTCTTTTCTCAATATAATCACTTTGAATGTTGTGTTGTCATCTACTTCTCTGCGCAGAAGTGACAAACCATGAAAGGGCCTTCCGCCC
>QEPC01001409.1:480657-493280 GCA_003113815.1 Sphenodon punctatus
AGTCTAGGAGATATCTTATGAATAGAAGGAGATAACACTCCAGACTTCTAGGCTATGAGAAAATCTAAACAAAAGCCAAGTCTAGGTAGAAGGCTTGTTTTATTGCCTTCACTCAGACCATAAGGAAAGTTTCAAAGATAACGTGTTTTATGGTCCTTCCATTTGGTGGTTTCCTTGGTAACGGCCAAATGCCATTTGGGAAGTTTTTTACACAAAGGAATGTGCTTGGGAGGCCCCATTTGGATCTAGCTAGTTACAGAAGCTGATCTTAAAATTCTATGATGTAACTTACAAATAAGCTTACATTAAAACAGAAAGTTAATATATAAAGGCTCTAAGTTAATACATTTTAAATACAGATTGCCATAATATCTTAGGTTTATATATGAAAATACATGACAACTGTATGCCTGAAAGGAGCAGTTCATCTTTCTCCAGGATCTTATGAATGGCTATCTGCCCCTCTGCTAAGCGAGCAAATGACCCGGTAAGGGGAGCACTCAATTTCCCCATATGCTTGGTTGCATATGATACCTTATTCATCAACACCTCAATATTAGCTTCGTTGATCAATGAGGCTCCTGCTCCTATTGGCCCCAACCAATCCGTTAGCCCACGCTTATTCCTAGTTCTGGTGGTCAAGCTTTGCCATGTGGAAACCCACTTGAACCACCCTACCTCTCCTACTCTAAGAAAAGGGACACACCTGGGAAATATTTGTGAAATATTCATGCCGGCTAAATCAACCTAGATTTCCTTCAGGGACATCTGAGGATTCAATAATATCTTCACAGGTTGGTCTAATTTGAGCACATGCAAGCTCGTGATGGGGGGCAGTTAATTTCTGAAGAGATTATGCATGCTCAGTCAAGGGGTGAATCTCTACAGGGTTTGGGGTCCTATTTCCAAATTCCAATTTATAAACCCCTGCCAATGTCTTATTTCCATGAAAGGATACATGGCCATAGTGACTGAACCTAATTATCAGCTTAAATTTATCATAATGCGTCCCTGCAAGGGGAATAACCTAGTCAGGTGGACCTGATTTGCACAATTAATTACCCTTAATTTCCCATCCCTGTGGCTCCCAATTAACCACAATCTGAGAAGCCATGCTTCCATCAGGGGCGGTAAGGGTAACTAAAAGTTTATCTCCCGAGTCTCTAGGGGTCTCGGTACCTGCTACCACTGCGATGTGGAAGGAAGTTCCAATAGTCCAAGCGGTGGCAGTGATTTTTACAATGTCACAGGTCCCTGAGTTGGTATCTCTGAGCACGCTGGGGTTTGTGGCTCTAGGTAGCGGCTTGCACCATACTCAGAGGCTGGAGTCTGTTCTCTTTGGCTTCACGTTCACTGGAATGGTGTAGTAGCAAAACTTGCTTCTTTCTCTGGAGCTGCAGTGTGTGCAATTGGCCATGCTGTCCCAGGTGCATCCGGCTTCGGAGCTGACGTGGAAGAGGTATGGAAATTCAAATGTTCTGGTATGATTTTGGCTGGCGTATAAGTTTGGCATCTGGCACAGGAACTCTGCTCCTAGCTCCGATACCTGAGGGATGCAGCTCCATACCTTCCCTGGAATCATGGGACTTTCCATGGGATCTCCTGCGCTCACGAGTCCAATCATTCACCATGCCAACAGAGCTACTTCCATGGAGAGGGGAGGCCTTAATCATTGCTTACATATCCTATTAATGGTTCAAATTCCCACAGCTCCCTCCAGACGTGGATAGTGGGAGAACTATTCCCATATAGCACAGGGTATCTGCGCCCAGGACGCCTTTGGATCCCAACCCGACCGGCCCTGAACTGAATCACATGGGGATCTTCTCTTATGTACACGTCCCAGGTGGAGGAGCCGTTCCTGTACAATTTAATTACTAATTTTTCTATAACTCCCCCCCCATTGCCTGCTACCTGGCCACCCCTACCAGAGACTGATGTGGACCCCCAGACTCATAACAAAATCTAAATCAAAAGGTGTGTCAGTCTCTGGTAGGGATGGACAATGAGGGTCCCAACCCATGCTGCCAACCTCACGACTGGGCTAACGGAAAAGCCATTTCAGGGTTGCACCATAGGATGGAATACTTGCCTCTTGCTTCTACTCATGCTGCTGCAGAGAGGGGAGGACTCCTTAGGAACCTCTGCTACAGAGATTTCTGTTACTGCGAGTGAACTGGTGGGTTAACAGGGCCCAGCGATTCACCTTCCTGAATCTTATGCTACGGACAGGCAGGGGAATCTGGTGGCTTGCCCTTCCACTCCTTGAGTCCCTTCTCATGACTGAACTGTATTAAATCCCCCCACAGCTTACTGGGGACTATTCAATGTCTATTCCCCCTGGGATCAATAGCTCAAAAAACCTCTTGATCGCTGATAATTGTGAATCTCCCAGTGGAGTCTTTTGCCTTTGCTGCCAAGTCCTCTATTTCCCTGCCTCCCTGCTTTACTGTACTCAAGTCTAACATGGTAGCCCCTAGGCCTGAGGAGCGAGCTCTAGTGGTGATGGGGGCTAGAGGGTGCTCCGGGGAAGGATCCTCAGTAGCATCCTCAGGCTGACTTTTGGCTGCTGCTTCTTTTGCTTACACATCTGCTTGGCTGTTCCAAAAAGGTGCATCTGTCTGCTTTTTAGAATGCCAGGCTACATGTGCTACCCACATCATGCCAGTTCTAGCTTGGATTATTTCTGCAATTTTTCCCCATTTGTCTGCGTGAGCTACTGGTTTCCCATCTGAGGCAGTCATTTTTCTTTTTAGCCAAATTGGAAGCTAGACTGCCGCGATGCGAGCACTCCAATCAGAATCCGTGTAAATGGTAAGGGAGATATCCAGAGGTTCAAAGTCTAAGACTGCTAATACTGCCTGCATCTCGGTGGGTTGGGAAAAGTGCGGGCACGCTGACCCCTGTAATACCCGTCTCTCTAATACTCAGACAGCCGCCCATCCAGTTTTGGGCTCCCCTTGTTCATAAAAGGAGTACCCATCCATGTACCATACAGTAAATCCTTGCTTGATTGCCTCTTCCTGACTCTTTCCCCATTGCACTGGCCAATCTGTCTGTTTCAAGTCAGGGATCGGGCACACATGCTTTTCCCCTTCCACTAGCAAGCTGTAAGGAGCGGCGGTATCCTTCTGCTCCTTATGGAACACCACCCCTCTGTTTTCCAGGGCCAAAGTCCATGGTGCTATCCGGGGGTTGCTAATCTGGCCATCTTGAATCTTGCCTGATATAATGTACTTCAGGGGGGAATAGGGAATCTGTACTATAACCCTGGATCCTCCTATGATAAATTCCCAGTGCTCTAGGCTCCAAACTAGGGCCAAACATGCTTTTTCACAGGGGATGAACTGTTGCTCTACCTCACTGAGGCGCCTGGAAGCGTAGGCTATTACCCGCTGCCCCCCATCTGGGTTTGGGACAAGGTCACTCCTCTGCATGTTTCAGATGCTGCCAATTGGATATGGAAAGGTAGCTTAAGATCTGAGTGTGCTAATGCAGAAGCTTGTGCTAAATCCTGTTTCAAGGTAGCCAGGGCTTCCTGTTCTTTGGGGCCCCACTCCCACACACATCCTTTCTTCAGGAGCTTGTATAGGAGTCTCGCCTTCTTGGCAAAAAACTCTATAAAATCCCTGGAGAAATTCATTGTGCCTAAAATTGCCCGAAGGGAGTGTAGATCAGTGGGTGCATGGATCTTCAAACTCACCCTCTGTGCATCTGGGGATCTTCCCTCTTCTCCTAAGTTAATGCCCAAATATGGCATTAACTTGCCATATTAGTTCACTTGCTTCTGAACTAACTGCGCCTTTTCCCTATTCACCTTGAACCCAGTATGCTGGACAATGGACAATTACCTCCCTTGTGATTTCTTTAGTTATTTCTTCTTCTGGACAGTGGATCAAAATGGCATCCACGTAAGAAATAACTGAATTCCTTGACTCTGGTCTCAATTGCTCCTACATTTTTGATACTACTGAGTGGCAAATGCTGGAGGAGGAATGAAAACCTGGGGCGTTCTAGTGAAAGTGTATTGTTGATTTTTGTAGGTAAAGGTAAATTTGTACCAATAGGCAGGGGCTAAGGGGATGGTGAAAAAGGCATTTGAAAGGTCTATGACAGAGTACCAGCAGGATCCTGCAGATACTGCTGCCATGATCTCATTGTACTTTGCTACCACAAGAGCAAAAGGAGGGGTGACTGAATTCAGTGCTTGATAGTCCACAGACATCCTGTAAGTCACCCTGTCTGCCTTGAGAACTGACCAGAAAGGTGCGTTACAAACAGACCGCATTTGCACTATGATTCCTTGTACCAACAAGCTGTCTATGGTAGCCCGTATTCCTTCTCCTGCCTCAGTGGGGTATTTGTATTGCCTTTGGGGGTGGGGGTGGATCCTCTCCTTCAATGAGCACAACCACATCTTTCACCTTTCCACACTCTGCCTTATCCTTAATCCATACTCGGGGAAATTCCTGAGTCCATGGATCATTGGTCAAGGGAAGAATGGAGAGAGGAACCTTAAGGGCTGAGCAGCGGTGAAAGGCTGAAATTTCGGGGGGACATCCCGGGAGCTGCCACAATATCCCATTAGCCAAATATATTGTGAGCTTAAAATCTGCAAAAAGGGGGTCCCAATGATACCTTTTTCCTTACCTCGGTGGACGCAGATTTCCAATGTCCCAGATAATTTTCCTAATTTAAAGGGGATATCTCTCCACACTGGAGCTGCCTGAACTTCTCCCCCATACCCACTAAGTGTTATCTGCTTGTTGGTAGGTTCCCCTGCATTTACTAAAGGTGTGCACCAGGGGCCCTTTTCGTTTTCTATTTTCATTACTTATATATATAGTTTATTAGCTCGGGCCTTCGCCATGGCTACAAATCCAACAAACAAACAAACAAACACACAACAAAGCATTTAACAAACACATGCACATAACCAACAAACTAACAACATAATCATAAAATCAGAAATACTCTACTCAAGTTAAATTAAATTAAATTAAATTAAAAGTTCATAACCCCCCAGTATAAGATCCCTAGTTAGGTCAAACTAATCTATAAAACAAGGATTTTGGTTCACTTTGCACAATATGATTTATACATACAAATACTCATAACAAAAACCAGTTAGTTCGACTACCTTCTATTTCCTTGACGCATACATAAAATATGCATAAAAATATACCATGTCAGTTACAGGGATAATATATCCCAACCTTCGCCCTCTGGGAATACACCCCTAAGGGATAATAATTTCTTATATATCAACCATATCTTTACGTTTGGCTGAAGCCAGCCTTACAAAGGTTGCAAGAGCTACAAAGGCCTCTTTGCTAGGCAGGAGAAGGAGGCTTTTGAATCTAACTTCCAAATCAACATAGTCCCAATCTCTGACCAGAGGGTACAACCATACATTTCTCAGGACATAATAATAAGGGCAAACTAGCAGAAAATGCTCAGTCGATTCCACCTGCTCAAGACAGCAAGGGCACAAACGTTCATTATAAGGGATCTTCCTATACCGCCCCTCAACCACAGCCGTCTGGACAAGGTTGAATCGAACACCTACGCAATACACAGTTTGGGAGAGCATCCAAATACTTTTCGAATCCCCATTGGGCTTTGATCTCCTCAAATCGTGGAGCAACCTTCCATCTTAACAGGCCTGCCATATCCTTTTGTGCACTAATGTCCTTTATCCTAGTCTGTATCTATATAGCTGTTAAGGATTTGTCAAAGAAATAGGCAAAGGAAAACCCCTGAGAATGGATCAAATAACCCAGGTATTTTATCCATGGGTATCCTCGTGTGCCCGAATACACTAATTCTTCATACAGACATAGTCTGGGAAGGGACGCTTCATCCATATTCAACAACCTTACCCAGTACCGGATAAATGCCAATTTACCCTGTGTCTGTATGGAGTAGATTCCTGTTTCTGCCCTCAGCACCGGGCCTGGTACCTCTTTCCCCACTTGCAATATCCTACGTAAAAAGAGGTCCTGGACTTTTTCCAATAAAGCTACTGTTGGATAGGGAGTAATTTCAAACCCAAAGGTGGCTGAAGGTGGGACCTTTACACTATACACCTTAAGAAAAGTAGAAAGCCTTACTCCTTGTGACCTATACGCTGCCCTAAGTAAGGCTCCCACTACTTGACCCATCTTGGCCGCTCGTTGCTGGATATGCTTCATCCAATTGCCTCTACTGGAGAATGTAACCCCTAGGTATGTAAATGCTGGCACTATTTCCAGCAATTGATCCTTCAGTTTCCATCTGACTGAAGCTTTGCGAGCCCCTATCAGCATGATTTTAGACTTCTGCGGGTTTGGTGTCAGCCCATTCATGGAGCAGTAGCTATCCAGTCTCCGCAGTGAGCGCTGTAAACCTGCCGCAGTTTGAGAGATAATCACTATATCATCTGCAAACTGCAGCATTCCCACCTGGCGTCCCCCTACAGTAGGGGATGACACATTAGCCTCTCTTTTTTAATTACTTACATGTCATTTTCATAAATATCAAATTGTCATTTTCGTTTTTGCTTTCCATTGGTTTCAATTGGGAAAACATTTTCAGCTGTAGCTTTTTTGTTTTTCACTATATTTGGCTGAAACGTGGAGTGTGTATACCTCCAATGGAAGGCATTATGTGTACCAAATTCCAAAAAGATTGGATACAGTAATCCAATTTTAGAAGCAGTTGAATTTTTATTTTGCAAAACTCTTCATATACATTCTTAGGTGTAACTTCTTTGCCTCACATTTAATGTAGATGAAACTAGGCAAGTTTATATCCCTTCCCATATTTACTATCTCTGCCAACTTTCAGAAGAATTGGATAAAGGGTCCTGGTGGTATAAGCAATTAGCATATAAATATATGTCTGACTGTAACATCTTTGTAGTCCAACCAGTGTATATGAAATTTGGCAGGACTGTATATCACACCTTTGCGATAATCTCTGCCAAATATCAGAAAGATCTGATAAAGGGTCCCAATTTTATATGCCTGCACAGCATGTGCAGAGAAGGAGCCTATGCCAGGGATTCTCTTATGTGTCACTGTGGTATAAGATCAGTTTGTGATGCTAATTTGCCAGCAGAAATTTCAACCAAATATCGTCATTCTGTGCTGTGACCATCCCAACATCTCTCCTCCACTTGTTACGGGGAAGTCTGAAGCATCTCTTTAGGAAAGAGCCAACAGAGATTCTCTTATGTCCTCTGTCATAGTGCTGCACGATGTGATTGTGATGATAACTGGCCAGCCTGGATGTGTAAACTATGTCTCCTGATTGCTAGGATGCTATCCCCAAAGTCCCAGTTATGTTCCTTCTATGCCCGCCTTAGGGCTGCCCCCTATTCCCACCTCGAAGCCACTACCAATTGGTCCTATAAAACTAGAAGCATACAGTAATTGGCCAGTGAATATGTCTGTCAGTCTTTTGGGTTGCTCAACATCCTCCCTCCTACAGCCTCCCTCCCCCTGCCATTCCAGGTGCCTGCCTCTGACAGGCACTGCATGTGCTGCTATTTATCTGAATAATGGTCTTCAAGGGGACAACTTCAATTGCCTATAAAATTGGGTCCCTTTATCAAACTGCCCTGTAGTTTGGCAGAGATGACAGGGACAGTATGTGATACATTCCTGCCAAATATCTTGAAAATAGGATGGAATATACAAATGTTACAGCTGGAAATGTATTTTCAAGTTAATGTCTTATACCATCAGGACCCTTTATCCAATCTCTCTGAAAATTGGCAGGAGTGTTAAACTTGTGGAGGGACATAATATTCACAAGTGTCATGCAAATTGGATGGAAGAAAAGGAAGTTGTAGCCATGAATGTGTATGGAGCTTTTCTTAAAATCACAACGTTCAATTGCCTCTGAAATCTGTTCCCTTAATTTTTTTATTTAATGTATTTATTTAAAACTTATATCCTGCCTCTCCTACCCAAAGGCAGCTTGGGGCGGCGAACAACACAGACAAAAAAATAAAAATTCAACAATAAAACATTTAAAAATAAATCAACAAATTTTAAAACAAGTCAGAAAAACTCACCCTCCCTCCCAACCCCCCTCGCCAAAAGCCTGGCGGAACAGCCAGGTCTGACACAAACATCGAAACGACAGGAGGGTGGGGGCCAACCGAGCCTCCTCCAGGAGTGAATTCCACAGCACAGGGGCAGCCACCGAAAAAGATATCACATCAGTGGCCACTTGTCTCGCCCGGGGAACCTCCAAAAAGGCCCCCACGGATGATCTCAGGGGTCTCACAGGCACCTGGGGAGTGAGGCGATCCCGCAGATAGACAGGGCACAGGCCATGAAGGGCTTTAGAGGTCAAAACCGGCACCTTAAACCTAGCCCGGTGCTTTATAGGCAGCCAGTTCAGAGCTGGGAGCACAGGTGTAATGTGCTCCATGCGGCCCACCCAAGTAAGGATACGGGCCGCGGCATTCTGCACCAGCTGCAGCCTCCAGACCAGCTTCTCGGGCAGCCCCATGTAGAGCGCATTGCAGTAATCCAGCCTCGAGGTGATGAAGGCATGGATGACAGTGGCGAGGTCAGAGTTGGAGAGATACGGCCGAAGCTGCCGGACAAGATGTAACTGCCGAAACGCACTCCTCGCCACGACCACAACCTGAGATTCCAGGCTGAGCCGTGAATCGAAAAGCACACCCAGACTCCGTACCTGCGAGACCATGGGAGGGTGAACCCCCCCCTCCCCAAGAGGAGATTCACCCACTCCCAGGTCCCCCAGGCCCTCACCCACCAACATCACCTTCGTCTTGTTAGGATTCAGCTGAAGATGGCTCAACCTCATCCAAGCCCCCACAGCCGACAGGCACTGGGAAAATAAAGAGACTGCATAGGTTGATGGAAATGGCGGCAGTGGCGATGGGCCCGGTGGCTCCGGACAGGACCCCCACGCTGCCGGCCGCGCTCCATGAGCTCAAGAGTCAGTTCCGCACCCGCGAGGGCTGCTGGGCCCCTCCGGACCGGAGCCTCGCGCCCGCCCGGCGGCCACTACGCCCCTGCCCCCGCCCGGGCTCCACGGGGGCCTGTCCCCACCTGCCGCCCCGCCTGCCTACTGGTCCGGTCGCTGCCCCCGCCGGGCCGGTCGTCGATGGAAAAAGAGAGGTAGAGCTGAGTGTCATCACCATACTGATGACACTGCATGCCCTGAAACCCTCTCACTATCTCCCCTAATGGCTGCATATAGATGTTAAACAAGAGGGGGGACAGACTGGCACCCTGCGGGACTCCACACATGAGGTCCTGGAGGGAAGACGTACACTCCCCCAAGACCACCTGGTGAGTTCTCCTGGCCAGGAATGAACGAAACCAGTCCAAGACCGTCCTGCCAATTCCGGCACGGTCCCGCAGGTGAGTCACAAACACCTCATGGTTGACCGTGTCGAACGCACCCGAAAGATCCAGCAGGACCAGTAAGGTCTGACAACCCTGGTCCAACGCCAGATGAACACTGTCAGCCAAGGTCACCAATGCAGTCTCCGCATCATACCCAGGCCGAAACCTGGACTGAGAGGGGTCAAGGAAACCAGTGTGGTCCAGGTGTTCTTGGAGCTGCTGTGCCAATAACCCGTTCAATAACCTTCCGTAAAAAGGGAAGGTTAGAGACTGGCCAATAACTGGTGGGAGCATTAGCGTCAAGAGATGGTTTCTTGAGCAGGGGCATAACCGCAGCCTCCTTCAGGTATTCAGGCACCCTGCCCTCCTGAATGGAGGCACTAACCACCCTAGCCAGCAATGGCCATAACATCTCCAGCCAGGACAGGCAAGGATCTTGTTCACAAGTAGTAGCACGAACAGATCCTAACAAGGAATCCACATCGGCAGGCGATACCATCTGAAACCGATCTCATAGGACAGGACAGGATGGGGCATCCATAGCCCCAAGATGATCCTCTGAAATAGAACCGAAATCGTGGCGGATGCGAGCGATCTTATCTACAAAGTACTCAATAAACTGGTCGCAACAATTATCTAATTGTTTCAGAATTTGGTACACATAGTGTCCTCCATCGAGCGTACGATTTCCCCACGTTTCATCAAAATTGAATAAGAAACAAAAATGTTATAACTTGAAATACATTTTTTGGCTTTTTCCCTTTATTTCAAAAACAAAATGTCATTTTCTATTTTCGTTATTTGTCGTTTTTGTTATTGCAATAACGATAACGAAAATGACAATTTTCGTTATCGTCGTTGTAATACCAAAAACGACAGGCACACCCCTCGTGTTTACCCAAATCTGGATCTAGAATATTTACTAGGGGTGGGACATCAGGGCAAATACTGGGTACCGGTTTTACCGGTTCCCGGATTTAAAAAAAACGGCTTACTGGATTAATACCGGTTTACCGGTACCGGATCTTTTACATTGATTTCAATGAAGAACTGTCCCCATTGAAATCAATGGAAAAAATTACAAAAACCTCCCCCCTCCCAGACTGTGCGGGTGGAAGGGGGGACACCCCCCACCCACCCTGGATTTTAAAAAAATTAAAAAAATATTTCCCCTAAGTTCCCTAGTGCGGGCTCCAGACTGCCGGCAGCAACCCAGAGCCAGCACCAGGTAAGTACCGGTACTGTACTGATCCCTGGGGTGGGGGGTAGTTTAACACACACCCCACCCCAGGGATCACCCTACCTCCCCATCCAGGGATCGCCTACCTTGAGCTCCGGGCGGCGGCTTCAGCGCTGGCTGTGGCTGCCGGCTTCAGCACGCTACTAGGCCTTCTGGGGAACTTCCGGAAGTTTCCCAGAAGGCCTAGTAGCGTGCTGAAGCCGGCAGCCACAGCCAGCATTGAAACCGCCGGACCGCCGCCCGGAGCTCAAGGTAGGCGATCCCTGGGTGGGGAGGTAGGGTGATCCCTGGTGTGTGTGGGTGTGTTAAACCACCCCCCACCCAGGGATCAGTGCAGTACCGGTACTTACCTGCTGCTGGTGCTGGCTCTGGGTCGCCGCTGGCGACCTGGAGTCCGCACTAGGGACTTAGGGGAAATTTTTATTTTTTTAAAAATCCAGGGTGGGTGGGGGGTGTCCCCCCTTCCACCCACGCAGCCTGGACTCGGGGAGGGAAAGTGTTTGGGGGTTTTTGTGTTTTTTTTTTACATTGCGGCCATTCATTTGAATGGCCCCAATGTAAAAAAATCCAGCACGGGAGGATCTGGTACTGGATCCAATAATACCGTTATAATCCGATACTGCCGGTACACCAAAATACCGGCAGTATTGGATACCAGATGATCCGGTAGTCCCACCCCTAATATTTACAGAGGCGCCTGTGTCTACTAAGAGTTGGGCTTCTGTTCCCAGATTCCCAATGCTAGCCCTGGCGTTAGGTCTCCCCCATCTGTCTGGGTGTAATCGAGCAACATTCTGAGGGGGACCTGTGGGAATCGAGTCTCCATAGCAGATACTATGCACTTCCTGTACCACCTGCTCTTGTTCCAGTGTCCGAGAAGCAGGGTTTAAATCTGGGGACATGACTGCGGCTACTGGTCCACTTTGGGAGCTCTGCGCCTGTAATCTCTGGAGCTCAGCTAGGGCTGCAGTTAGAGCATGGGTGGGCTTCAGGTGATACTGTCTCATATCTACCGTGGCATCTCTTAATTCATTCCATAAGCAGGAGTGGAGGGAGACTACTCCCTCTCGGTTAGCAGGGGCCTGTGGCGGGAACTGATTAGCGGGTCCATTCTGCTGATTGCTCTGGAGGTTGGGTCTAGCTGGGAGGCTTGGAACCTGTCCTGGGGGAGTGGATGAGTGGGGGGCAATTATTAACAAAGGTAACTGCGTGGACTGGCTCTAGCTGTGGTTTCTGAGCTGCCTGCTTATGTCCTTCAATGTCCCTCATAATATCAGCTACCTGCTGGATACCTGCTGACAATTACTCCCATGTGGTCTGGTTTATATCTATTCTTCCTAACGCCCAGCTAGTCTTTGAAGTCAATCCTGCATAAACCGCCTCAATAAATTCCCTATTATTGTATTGCATGACCTGATGCCCATTCCTCTGAACTGGCACTACTACTCCAGCTATATCCCCCAGGAGTTTCTTCCTGGTCATGTAAGCCTCAGGTTGCTCGTCCAAAGCCTGGAATTCTAATAGGAACAATCTCTGGGGACTCTGCCCTGGAATCATAACTTTCAACTTGCCCTCATTCACTAGGTGCAGTTAGCGCTATGGAGGTTAGCCATACTAAGCCCAGCTTCTAAGGTTTGAGCCTCCACGAGGGGGGCACTGACTCAAGCCAGCTGTGTTAAATCCATCCCATCTGCAGTTGTGTACATTTGCCACACTCTGGCCATCCATGCTATTACTGTATTGCGTCCTAGGGGACTTAGGTGTTCCGCTATAGTTTTTGCCTGGGTCAAGGGTCTACGGTGCCTGAGGGAGGTGGAGGTCATCACCCCCCCACTAAGGGGGAGGGAGGTGCCGAGTCCAGGGTCCGCGCGTGGGGGGCTGGTGCTGATGAATGCGAGGTCCGTGGTTAACAAGGCCCCGATTATCCACGACTTGATCGTGGATGGGGCCGTGGACCTCGCATGCATCACGGAGACCTGGCTGGATGATCTGGCCGGTCCAACTTTGGC
>QEPC01001409.1:501910-524471 GCA_003113815.1 Sphenodon punctatus
TCGGAGGAGGATCAGGAGAGTAAGAGAGAAAGGAATTCACAAAGGTAGGTAACCAATTCTCCTTTCTCCTCTTACCTCCTTCTCCTCCTCCGCTGGGATGTACCAGAGCCAGATCCCTCATTTTACGGGTGGGAGCCGACAGCACTGGGAGCGTCCAGTACCACCAGCAATACCCGCCTGCCGAAAGCAGCCTCAGCTGATTGGAAGATATTCATCTTATAGTGTCTGACGAAGGTATGTAGGGAAGCCCAAGTGGCGGCCCTACAAATCTCTTCGTATGAAGCTTGTGCCTTGAAGGCATAAGAAGTGGCCGCACTGCGGACTGAGTGGGCCCAGATTTGTAAGGGGGGAAATCTTCCCACCCACCCTATAGGCTTCGATGATGGCTTGCTTGACCCATTTGGACAGTAAGGTTTTGGATGCCTTGAGGCCCTGGAGGCCCGGGCAAATGTTAATGAAAAGGGCAGTGGATCTGCGGAGGGCCCGCATCCTAGCTAAATAAATTTTGAGGGCCAGTTGGACATCCAATTTATGTCACGCTTTTTCTCTGGGGTGGACTGGGTTGGGGCAGAAGGAAGGGAGAACTAACTCTTGGGCTCTGTGAAAATAAGAATTGACCTTCGGAATGAAGGCAGGGTCCAATCTGAGGGTAACAGAATCAGGGTGGAACATACAAAAGTTGTCTTCCATAGACAGCGCACTCAGCTCCGAAACTCGTCGAGCTGATGTGACTGCCACTAGAAACACAGTTTTGAGAGTGAGCAGATAAAGAGAAACATGCTTGAGTGGCTCGAAGGGTGGTTTGGTCAGGGCCTCGAGTACCAGGTTTAAATTCCAAGCGGGAACCCTGTGGGCGACTGGGGGAGAAAGCAGCCTAGCTGCCCGAATAAACCTTCTGACGTGAGGGTGAGAAGAGATAGCCCTACTGCTTGCAGCCCTGAGCACTGAGTCTAGCGCTGCTGCCTGCCTAGCAAGAGTGTTGGCTTTGAGCCCTTCTTCTAGCCCTTGTTGGAGGAAGTCCAAGACCTGGGGCATTTCTGCCTGTCTAGGGTCTAAGCCTTTCAGTCTTGACCAGGATGCGAAAGTTTTCCAAGTATTCTGGTATGATCGTCTAGTAGCTGGTTTTCTTGAGTTTTGAAGAGTGTTGAGTACAGAGTCCGAATAGCCCCTTCTTTTCAGTGCTGAACATTCAATAGCCAGACTGTTAGTTGAAGTGTCCGGATGTCCGGGCAGAGGATCGGTCCTTGATGTAGAAGGTCCGCCCATAAGGGGAGCTTCCTGAACTGGCCCTGGCTGAGATGTATGAGTTCTGAGAACCAGGGCCTCCTGGGCCACCAGGGTGAGATCAGTAGTAGATTGGCTCGCTCCAAGCTGGCCTTGGCGATGGTTCGGGCGATCAGGGGGAATGGAGGGAACGCGTAGAGTAGTTCCTCGGGCCATGGTTGGTTCAGGGCATCGATTGCCTCTGCGTCTCTGCATGTCTCCCTCGCCATGAAATGGGGAAGTTGGGAGTTGGCACTGGTGGCGAACAGGTCCGTGACTGGGAGGCCGAACCACTCCACGATTTTCTGGAAGACGGCCTTGTTGAGTGACCATTTGTGGGGTTTCAGCACCTGGCGGCTTAGCCAGTCCGCTGTCGTGTTGTCCTGGCCCCTGATATCAAGCGCTTTCAGGGACATCACGTGGGATTGGGCCCACCTGAAGAGTCGGTGCACTTCCTGCTGAAGCTGAAGAGACCGGGACCCCCCTTGGTGGCTCACATAGGCCCTTGCCGTGATGTTGTCGGTGTAAACCAGCAGATGGAGCTCGGTCCCAGATGGAAAGAGTTGCTGAAGGGCCAGACGAATGGCTTTCATCTCTAGGAAGTTGATTTGTTGTCGTGCATCCCGTGGTGACCACGTCCCTTGTACCAAACGAGTCGATGTGTGAGCACCCCAGCCCGTCTGGCTGGCGTCCATCGTGATTATTTCCCTTCTGGGTTCCGTGAGGGGGACCCCTTGAGAGAACTGTGTGGGGTCTAACCACCAGGACATGGGGTTCTTTAGCTGTTCTGGGATGAGAACCCTGGGATTTCGCCTGCCAGTGAGATCTCTCTGAAAAGGAGCTAGCAGCCTCTGCACGGGACAAAGGTGGAACCTGCCCTATGTCACTTGGTCTGTGCAAGAGACCAATAGTCCGAGAAGTGATGCTAGAGTCTTGAGTCTCACGTGGTGTGAGGATCTGAGGAACGATACCAGCTTCCGAATTCGTTGTGCCCTGTCTGGGGGAATGAATATGAGGTCGAAGCTGGTATCTCTGATGGTGCCCAGGTGTTGTAATCTCCTCGTAGGGATGAGGTGGCTCTTTTCCCTGTTGACAATAAATCCGTGTTGTTCCAAATATAGGATCGTTCGGTTGAGGTCCAGTAAGGTCTTCTCCAGGGAATGGGCCCTGATCAACAGGTCATCCAGACAGGGGTGGACATGAATGCCCTCCATCCGTAGGTTGGCCACCAGAGGGATTAAGACTTTCGTAAAGGTTCTGGGAGCCAAGGACAGACCGAACGGCAGGGCCTGAATTGCCAATGGTGGTTGCTGTATGTAAAACGGAGCCACTTCCTGTGAGTGTTCTTGATTGGGATGTGGAAGTATGCATCCTGTAAATCCAGGGATACCATCCAGTCGTTTCTGTGGATGTTGCGGCAGATGGACACCATCTCCATCTTGAATCTCTTTTTCGTGACATGTCGATTTAGAGCCTTCAGATCTAGAACTGCCCTCCATTTGCCCGTCTTTTTTGCCACGAGAAAAAGGATGGGACTGTTCGTTGTTGGGAGGTTGGGACCTTTTCGATGGCTTTGATGTCCAGAAGCCTCTTGATCTCGGATTGCATCGCCTGATGTTTTACTACGTCTCGAGATGTCGGAGAGATCAGGAACCTGTTTGGAGGGGTGCTGTCCAGTTCGATGGCGTAACCCCGTTTGACGCATGACAGGACCCAGGCGTCCGAGATGGAGTGAGCCCACTTGTGGAACTGTTGGATCCTGCCGCCAACCTGGGAGTTGGAGTAGTCAGGAGTCCTGTCTCGGTTGACCGGGAGGAGGTCCCCTGGATCTGCGTTTATCGTATCGACCTGAGCGGAGGCCTCTGCCCCTGAAGGAGAAGCTAGGAGTGTAGCCTCTGTGAGCAGGATGTGGAAATCTTCTGGACGGACCTGCGAAGCCCCTGAAACGAAAGGGCTGAGGTCTAGAGGAACCTCGCCTGGCGGCTATTTGTTGCAAGGTTTTAGTTTTGTCTTTGCTGGAGGTTTCCTCCAGTACCTTCTCTAGGCATACGTCAAAGAGTTTGGACCCCGAATACGGGGAAGCTGTCAGTAAATTTTTTGCGGTGACATCCCCGTCCCAGGAGCGTAGCCATACTCTGCATCTGGCAGCAATATTGTTTGCAACTGATCTTGCAGACCAAGAGAGATTATCTGTGGTCGCGTCTGCGAGAAAGGCAGCTGCCATGCAGACTCTGGAATTTAACCTTTGGGCTTTACCCTCAGAAATCTCTGGGTCCTGTAATTCCTTGAGCCAGGCTAGCATGGCTCTGGACACGTAGGAGGAAGCTATCCCTACTCTGAGGGCCACTGACGTAGCCTCTGAGGCTTTTTTAAGAGCTGCATCAATTGCCCTGTCCGTATTATCCCTAGGGTGGCAGTCACCCTCAGTGGGGAAAACGGTATGCCTGATTAGAGAAGCAGCCCCTGCGTCTACCTTAGGGGGCCTGAACAAGGGGGCCTTCCACCTAGAGAAGGAGTAAAGGGTATCCTGAGTCTTGTTCATTTTAAACCCTTTGTCTGGGTGTTTCCACTCCTGTAGTACAAGCTTTTCGAAGGCCTTGTCTAGGGGAATACCCTGGTCCTTGCCGTGAACTGAAGGAATGTATTGGCGGGTTTCCTCCTCCTGAGAGTCAGAGGAATCATGTTTTGAG
The DNA here is from genome assembly GCA_003113815.1 of Sphenodon punctatus. Classification (NCBI taxonomy): domain Eukaryota; kingdom Metazoa; phylum Chordata; class Lepidosauria; order Sphenodontia; family Sphenodontidae; genus Sphenodon; species Sphenodon punctatus. The sequence continues at coordinate 505,864 of QEPC01001409.1, forward strand.
GATTTTTCCTGCAACTGCAGTGTTTTTACAACCTGGGCAATCAGTTCATTTTTATATTGGATAGAGAATTGCCTTTCCGCCTCTTTGGGATCAGGGGCTTGCTCAACCCATTCTCCTTCCTCTAGTTCAGAGAGGGCTCGTTCAGAGTCAGAGGGGGTGTCAGCCTCACCGAGGTTTTGGTCAGAGGGGGCCCGATTGATATCAGACTGTTGTCCCTCTTGATCACTCTCTGCAGAGGAATGAACTATTAGTGGTCCCAGGGAGCCCTCTGGTGGCGGCTTGGATTTCTTTTTGGGAGCACCCGAAGTGCCTGCCCTGGATTTTTTAGAGGCTTTTCTCTTTCTTTTTGGCTTTGCCAATTTCCCCAGGGTAGCCAGGATCAATCCCACAGACTTTTCTAGGGAGTCTAGGCATACCTGGGTGTCCTGAGCAGGAACTGGGGCTGGAGCAGAGGAGTCCCCTGGAAGGGGCTGTCCCAAACTCATGGTGATTACCTGGTAAGAGAGCAAGAAGGGCTTATAAGCCAGGAACTCAGGGGTTAACAAGAGCTGGGTCGGAGTACAGCCTTGTCTCCGCCTTCTGGGCTATCGCATGTGGATGCTGTTGCTGGGGAGAAAAGTTTGCAGGCTAGCTGCCTGAGACCAGTAGGGGGCCAAAAATGGCTAAGGAAGACTCTGCAATCCAGCAGCGCTGTCCCCAATTATCCCGCCTTGGGCCCCAAGGTTCCTTAGCTGTTCCGGAGAACTGCTTTGCTCTTAATTATTATTTTCCCAGTGTGAGTTCTCAGGCACGACTGCGCCGTCCCGGAGCTCTAAAATAGTCTCTCCTGAGGGATCTAGCCCTCATATGCATATTTGTAATTAGATGTTGCTCACAGGCACGGCCGCGCCACCCCGGAGCTACAAGACAGGGTTGTTTTTTTTGGCTTTTTTTAAAGAGACCGGCTCTCTTACATTATGTCCCCTCTCACAGGCGCGGCCGCACCGCCCCGGAGCGTTGAAGGCATTCATGGAGCCGGGAGCCTTGCGTTGTTTTTTTGTTTTTTTTTAACTTGGAGCTCAGGTTGTTGCGAATAGGACTAGTCCCCTGAGCCAGCACCTACCCGAATTGCTAACTGTGCCCTTTGAATCCTTGAAAGGAACAACGGAGCTGTCGCGACACGCGTCTTACCGGCCGAGGCAGATGAACGAAACTGAAGAGTCCCGGGTAGCTCCTGACGCATGCGCAATCAAGTTTACAGTCATCTGCCACCTATTGGCCAGCAGCAGAGCTACCCAGCGGAGGAGAAGGAGGTAAGAGGAGAAACAGAGAATCTGGAACACTACCTGCAACTGAGAGAGGGAGGAAGTTGAAAGAGGGGAAACCTTCAAGAAAAGGGGGAGAACCTGAATGAACAATAAGAAAATCCAAAAGAGGGAAAGGGTAAAAATATATAAGCAATGGTATATTTGTTTCTGTGATGGGTTAAGAATCATACAAGGTTTATAACTATTTATGACTTGGTTTTTTTAAAAAAAAAAAAAGTTAAAATGTTAAAATATGTATGCTAGTTGCAAAATGTTCAAGGGTAAAAGGAACCTGAAAGAAAAAATGTTACAGGAAGGGGGGAGGATAGAATAACTCAAGACCTGATTAAAGAAGTGAGCAAAAGGGAGAAGAAGATGGAAGGGATAAGACAAGCGAGAAAGCAAAAAGAGGAGGAAGAGAAAGACCTGGGAAAGAAGGGAAAAGAGGTCACTCATGTGCTCAGAAGGGCGTATGAAGGGGGGAGGGCAGGAGAGGGGAACTGATAAACAGGGGAAGAAAAGGGAAGCCATCAACAGGAAAACTAGACAGGAGACAACAAAAAAAGTAACCAGAAAAGGAATAGGAGACAAACCAGGACAGACACCCCAAAAAATAAACCCAATAAAATGACACTAACACTAAGGCTACTCACATTGAATGTGAGAGGGTTAAACCACCCAGTCAAAAGGAAAAGAGTCAAAACCATACTAAGAGAGCAAAAATCAGATATTTATTTTTTACAGGAAACCCACCTCCTAAATAAGGACTTACCCAGATTTGCAACAAAGCAAATGGGCATCATAAGAGCAGCCTGTAGTACCAGGAAAAAATCAGGGGTCCTAATTGGAATAAGAGAGGAACTAGAACCCACAATCCACAAGGTAATAAGGGATGATCAAGGAAGGTACATAATATTAAATGTAGAAATAAAGGGGGAAAAGCTGGCATTAATAAACATATACGCACCCAACAAAAACAAACAACAATTCTTCATTGACACATTAAAAATAATAAAGAAAGAAGCGGAAGGGGCCTTGATAGTCCAAGGGGACTTTAACACATACTTTACTGAAAGGGACACGTCAAGGAGGATAAGGATAACGAAGTGGCAGACAGAGATTGCTGAGAAACTAGAACAAATGGGGCTAGTGGATGCCTGGAGAACATGAAATAAGCAAGGGAGAGAATACACCTTCTTTTCCCCAGTGCACGGGACATTTTCCCGAATAGATCACAGTTGGGTCGACTCATCAATAATTCCAGTGGTAAGGAAATGCACAATAATACCAATGGTGGTATCAGACCACTATGCCATAGTCACAATAGGGGAATGGGGGAAACCAGAGATAAAACAAACCCACACATGGAGGCTGGATACAGCCCTACTGGCCAACCCCAATGCAACAGAACAAATACAAGAAGAAATAAAATCCTATTTTGAGTTAAATGAGGGATCAGTGGATTCAGAGTATACACTATGGGAAGCTGCAAAGGCAGTTATCAGGGGGAAGATTATAGCTATAAAGGCCAATATAAATAGGCAAAGAAAAGAGAGGGAGAGGGAGCTATACCAGGAATTACTAGAGCTAGAAAATAAGGCCAAAATACAAAACAGCCCCAAATTGAAGGAAAAAATCATACAAACACGAGGAGAAATAAACACCATAGAACAACAAAACACAATTAGGCAGTTGAAAAAAATGAAATGCTTTTATTTTGATCGAGGAAACAAAGCTGGTAAAGCGCTGGCGAGATTAGTACAGATTAAAAGAAATAAAAGCACAATAACAAGCATTAAAACACAGCAGGGAGACATCAGTAACAAGCTAGAACACATCCAGGAAGCCTTTGTACACTTCTATGAGCAGCTCTACCAAACAGAGAACCCAGACCCTATAAAGATAAAAGATTTCCTCAGTAAAATAAAACTTCCAACATTTAACAGGACCCAAATGCAACACCTCAACTCACCGTTCACGGTGAAGGAACTTAACAGCACCATTAAGGGAATGGCCAGGAATAAGACACCTGGTCAGGATGGATACCCGGCAGAATTCTATCAAAAATATAAGGAAATAATAACCCCACATTTAGTAAAAATATTTAATTTAATAAAGGAAAAAAAAGAACTCCCAGGCTCTTTTTATGAAGCACAGGTGACCCTAATCCCAAAGCCAGATAGAGACCACAATTTGTGTGAAAATTATCGCCCAATATCACTACTAAATGTGAACTTCAAAATACTTACCAAAACAATGGCGACTAGGTTAGCAGGGATTATATCCACGGTAATTCACCAAGACCAGGTAGGATTTATCCTGAACAGGCGAGGATCGGATAACATTAGAAAGACAGTCAATATTATGTACCATTTAATGAGAGAACAAAACCCCCAGCAATTATTATATCAGCTGATGCAGAGAAAGCCTTTGATCGCATAGAAATGAGTTGTACCTTCAAAATCATGGAAAAAATGGGAATGGGACGGTACTTAATAACATGGCTAACAGCTATATACTCACAACCGAAGGCTAGAATAGGAATTAATGGAAACAGCACCCGGCAATTCACATTAAATAGGGGAACGAGATAGGGTTGTCCCTTATCTCCATTATTATTTAACCTGACACTAGAGCCACTTGCCTGTGCAATCAGGCAGAACACACAGATAAAAGGGATCCAAATAGGAAAACAGGAAGGCAAAGTGGCATTATTTGCAGACGACATGCTGCTCTATATCGCAGAGCCACAGAAATCCATACCAGAATTACTGAACACGATAAAGGAATTTAGCCCAATTTCTGACTATAAAATAAATATACAAAAATCCATAGCCCCGAACACAGAGGAATACAAAAAAATATAAGAATTGCAACCTTTTGTAGAGGCAAAAGACAAAATAAAATACTTAGGGATACAACTAACAAGGGACCCCAAAGATTTATATAAAGCAAACTATCAAGAAGCGTTAGAGCAGATTAAAAAAGAAAAAGAAAAGTGGACCAATCTAACAGCCTCATGGATAGGGAGAATAAACATCTACAAAATGAAACTGTTACCAAAAATTCTATATAGAATAATATCCCTCCCCATTAGAACACCAAAGACATTTTGCCAGCAACATGACAAGATCATGCTAGAGTTTGTATGGAACAACAAAAAAGCAAGAATTAAGAAGGAAACTTTACAAAGGCCTAAAGAAATGGGGGGAGTAAACATGCCAAATATTAACCTTTACCTGAAAGCGGCGTCTCTTAGAGCCATCAAAGAATGGTACACAAGCCAGGAAGGCACGCACTGGGCAAACCTAGAAAAGGAAATATTAAAAGTTAACAAATTTGAACAAGTGGTAGCAGATACAGGGAAAAGAAACAGCAAGGAATGGAAAGCACATCCTTTTGCAGGCACAGTAATAACGGCATGGGAAACAGTAAGAAGAAAGGCAGGGATACACAAAATAGCAAGCCCCGTGACACTGATAGAGAATGCAAGCATGGTTAGTAAAGGGATAGCACCACAGATCAGAAAACAACTAAAAGAGAAAGAAATAACCAAGGTTTCACAATTATTCAGAGGGGACCAGTTCATGTCAAAAGAAGACATGCAAAGGTTACTACAAAATCAGATAGACACCCTGCAATACTACCAATTAAGGGGGGAATGCAACCAAGAAAATTTAATCCCACACTATACCAGACCCCCAAAATCAATTGAGCTAGCATTGTTCTCCAAAGGGACAAATAAAGGGATAGTATCAAGAGTACATAAGGCATTACAACAAGAATGGTATAAAGAGGAACCAAAATACTTAGAAAAATGGGAAAGACTCCTGGGAATGAAATGGGAGAAGGGGCAGAAACAAACTATAATACAACACATGGTAGGATGTTCAGGGTCACTGGAGGTAAGAGAACCAATTATTAAAACGATAATGTTCTACTACCTTGATCCAAGCAGAATGCTCAGGATACGAGGGGAGGGATCAGATCAATGTCGAAGGGGATGTGGTCAAAGGGCAACCTACCTCCACGTCTGGTGGGACTGCCCAAAGATCAAAGAATTCTGGTCCAAGGTCTGGAACTATATGCAGAAAATAACCAGAGTGACTATTCCACTCAAACCAGAGACAGCACTACTAGGGTTATACCCACAGACAGCATTAATGAGACAAAAAAGACCCACCTGCATAACGTTGGTGGGAGCAGCAATAAAATCGATTCTGCAATTCTGGATAGAAGAACAAGCACCAGGAACCCAGGCATGGATGAATAACTTATGGTACCTTTTCTCAATGGAGAAAGTGGTCGCCACTCAAAAAGACAAAACAAAAGATTTCAATGCGAAATGGTTCCAATGCTTGGAACACATGCAAAAACCTGACTCTGAGGAAGAGCAACGAGCCTACTTGTTTGACTACCTGATATGACTGGGAAAAGATAAAGGGACACTTAAGATGTTACTTGGACTAAAAGCTGTACAAAACTAGAGTAAAGATGACGGGGGAGGGAGGGAAGGGAGGGGGGGATGTGGTAAATGAAGAACCAAAGAACGAATGTAAAACAGAGAACTACAATGTAATAACTGAATTCTCGGGGGCTGGGGAGAATGGAAAATCTTTAGTAAAAATATTTTTTTTTAAAAGTATTGCTCAAATTCTGTAATAATTTCTGTGTTTTTTGGCATTTATGTTTTGTAGAAAGGTATGGAGTGGAATGTTTTTTGAATTGTAATTGTACTGAATTTGGGTTTTTACTTTACTTTAAGAAAACTTGTGCATTTAAGTTTTTTTTTAAACTGTTAAGTTTTTTGGTTTGGTTAATTTGTATCAACCACAAAGAGGGTCGTAAACAAAGCTAATCGCCTAGTCAGTCAGGGATCCAGTGTAGTCCCAATGAAATTTGTGATACCATTAGGGATTAGAATCCCCAGGCTGGAAAAGAGGCGACAGGCCAATGTCACCTGGGATTGCAGCTTCCTTGCTGAAGGAACCTTAAAAAGTCGTTATCCAGATCTGGGTAGACAAACCTTTGAATTGTCATCATTTTAAAGCAAAGTGGTCTTGCCATACAACAGCAGCTAGTATTTTCTAATCAACTATCCCCAACATTTGGAACTTGTCCTAAGACCACTTCAAAGAAAGTAGCCAGATTAAATAAATAAATAAAATAAATCTTGAACTGTCACTCATGAATTGTACCTTCACATGTTAAATACACGGGGCTGCCTCTCTCCTTAACTGGCACCTATTTTTCTGAGATGATTTTACTAATGGAAGGAAAAATCATTTGTTTTAAGTGATTCTTCTTCTATGACTCCAGATTGTTAGCTACTTAAGCAGATATTGCCATTAATTGTGCTTAAAAGCTAGGGGTTAGTGAACATAGGAATGTTTTCTGTAATAATTTTCACGTGCAACCTTTCTGACTGGTAGTTTCATATTTGGTTTAATTTCAAAAAGTCAATAAAATGCATTCCTTTTGCTGCTATAATGCATAAAGTTACAGCTATTTTTCTTTTTGCAGTAATTAACTTTTAATACATTTTTTATTAAATTGTAATACATTTTGTTTCAATTAGGAACAAAGAATGGTGCATTTTTACAAAGTCACATTTAGTTTTCTGCAGTTTGTACTACATGTATTATGCTAATGCATGCTAAATTATACATGGGCTGTAAGTCTAGTTAACAACTTGTTTTAAAACATTACCCCATATTAGTCATGTCAACAAAACATCTACAAAAAATAAATCATAGCATATTTGATGGATCTCTAGTTAACCATTACTTGAAATAATCAAGATAGAAACTGCAATGTTTTATTGCTAAAGGATTTATTTGTGCAAGTAACATTAAAATATGGAGCTTTCTGATTCAATGACCACTAAGTTCGTGACAGAGAATGAAAGAAGACTGGAAAAAAGCAAGTCTCAAAATACTCTGAAATAGCATCAGAGCATCAATTTCATTTCAAAATTATATCAAAACCAAGCCTTCAAATAATTTGTGGTTCCTTTACCAGACACATCAACTATTTACAGATTTCTTGTTTATCATCCATGCGCTTAAAATTTCCCCAAAGCGTCTTTAAAAGTTTGTACAAATGTTCACCTTCTGAAGTTCTGATTAAGGGGTAAATGTATTCAGCGTTAAATTTCCATTGTAATGCAGAGATATACTTACACATAGATACAGTTTAAGTATCTATGTAAGTATCTATCTATGTACACTTTAAGTATCTTTAGCGATGTGTAATTATCTACTTGCACATAGATATTAAGGTTACTGAGAATTGTGTGGCTAAGTAATATGGATTCCCTAGCTCCTGTTTAGTATCTTTTCTACATGCAAATGTAAGTTTTATTAATTTATACAAATCTCCCTTCCTTTTATTAGAAACTAGCTGACTCTAGCTCTTGATCATGAAACTAGATCATGAACCCTCAATTTTAACCACAGTACATCTTATATATGGATGTCTTCAGCTTGATACTAATGTACAGGGAAATGTTAGTATGTTGTCAAAAAATAATTGATTTACTATCATTTGAAAGATAACTTGATATAAAAGTTGATTCTTTTTGTTAGAACTTTTTATCATGACTGTTAGATATGGGAGGCTAGTATTAATGTTTTAGACAGAAGTACTAGATAGCAGATAATGGGTAAAAACAACCTTGACAGTGACCCGCTGGTTACCGTCGCATTTGTCCTTGGGCGTGTTGACGGCTAGCCTGGACTGTTGTTCAGCAAAGTGCGGAAGTCCAGGCCGAGACTACTTACCCTTCCCCACAGCATCAGTCCTGGGCAAAGCAAGCCACAGCGGGTTACAAGAACATATGTTCTGACCTACCATGGCCCATCCCGGATCAGGGTTGCCATGGCAGTTCGTGATTGGACACCATAGCTGCCTATCAAGGTGGGGCTGGGGCGCTGCGTGGGGGTAGGACGGCTCCCCGGCCACGGTCACATGTGGTTGGTTCCTTGACCTGACCCCAGCAGTGTCAACGGCGTGGTGGCGACCTGTTTTGGGTTGCTGCCGTGCCACTGTCACTTCTGGTTTTTACCCTATGTCAGACAATAAGGGGATGAAAGAAACATTAACTATAATCGCAAACGCTTTAACGGCCTGATATTTGGGTTTCAGAAAATTTTGAAAAATAAAGACTATTAAATTGTGTTGGGGGTTTTGTCAGATCAAAGGGTGTTTTCAGACAAGCACATACCCACTGGTTAACCATTGGTTACCAGTGGGGTTTTTCACACAACCATGGTGGGTACGGGTGGGGAGGTGCTTGTCTGAAAACACCCAAAGGCTGGAAAACTGGGTATCTTAAATTTTGACTCAAGTGTACTAAAAATAGCATTGGGAGCCTCAGGCAGAATTTGTGTTTACATTTGCAGATAAGCCTATGATGCCATCAAGAACTGCCTTCTTTTTAGGTGTAACAGAATGAGATTTCTGAGATAATGTTTTTTGAGAAGGAGTAAGAGCTAAGTCCTTAACATACTTAGAAAATTGTAGATCTGTGGTTCTATCAACATTGTTCTGGCTGGAGTCAGGGTCTCGTGAATCAATGCAGCTTAAACCATTCAAAGTTAAAGCCTGTTGGGCTTCTGACGGATTTCTGTTATGAAGTCTTTGAATGCCACCTTCAGATTTTTCAAGGGAATGAGCAGCTTCTGCATGCTTACAGAACAATCCAGTTCCTGGAACGAAAAGATCTAGTTCTGTATGCGTTTTCCATTTAGTTGTGCATTTTTCAGATACTGAAGGACTTAGTTTCCCATTGGTTGCTACTTGCTTCCAGGTTAATGGATTATACACAACGTACCCATCGATAGGGCATGCATTTTCTGTTTTCAGCAGCCAGTTGTCAATGCATTCTGTATGAAACTAAACAAATTTAAAAAAAAGATATGTGGCATTATCTATTGACCATTATCAGCAAAATACTAATGTCTTTCCAAACTGATTCAAATAGTAAAAGAAACACGTTGTTACATCAAATGTCACATTAGTATGAAGACTAGTCTTGGAATCCTCCCTCTTTTCTGTTATATGTTATGTTACTGTTTGCTTTTACAGGTTGGGGTGAATTGGTATGAAAAGTACATAATGGGTGAAAACAGACATGACGCTAACCACCCTTTAACCACCCTTGGTGGTTATTTATGCATGTTGCAGGGCTGTATTGGTGCCCCATGCAGTCCTGAAACATGCATAAATGACCACCACGGGTGGTTAAAGGGTGGTTAGCGTCATGTCTGTTTTCACCCATAGTTGTCGGTGAAGAAAATACTGCTTGACAAGCTGGAGAGCACTGGTTAATTTATATTGACTTAAAAATGGATATTACTTTGAGTGCTAGAGCACTCTAATGATAGATTCTAATGATGAATTTTATATGTTCTTAAGGCAATTTGTTGCAAGACAGCAGCATTATGTAATAGGAATGAAACTCCTTCTTTCAAAGTAGTATGTTAAAACAACACTAATGTTGCCTGATTAAGCACTTTGAAGTCAACAAAGCTTCAGGAACATGGGTCAACAATGCTCCACTCCTCATAGCAGAAAGCAGATCTGTTTCTGTTAAGTAACGCACAGCTTGCAACCAGGGGATTACGTCTCAGTCCAGTGACTGACAGGGCCCGACTTAGGAATTTTGCGCCCCTAGGCCCTTCTCAGGCTGCACATTCATGGGTGGGGGAGCTCCATGTGAACGATGTGGTGCAAGCACCTGCAGTGAATGGGTGTGCGTGCGTGTGCCCGCCTAATGCATCCCCACTCACCCCCCACTCGTCCTCATGCATGGAGCAACCAGGGAAAACGGCAGTTGCTTCGTGGGTGCAGGTGAGTGGGATGTGTGTGCAGCTATGTACACGCCCCTCCCACACACCGGCACATCTGCGGATCCCCCACCTGGCAGAGCCATGTAAAAAGAAGAATAGAAGGCTGTTGTCTTGTAAACAAGGTTCTTCGAGATGGTGCCAAACATTCTCACAACCACCACCCTTCCAGCCTTGCATGGAATAATTTTCTTATATTCCTTGAAAGGGTTGGAAGGAACTGTCATTCTGAGCGGTAGAGTGCTTTTTATACTAGAGGAGCTCGAGACCATCACGTGCTCTATTTGAATAGGGTGAGCATGCACAACCCAGTTGTGAGAACGTTAGGTGCCATCTCGAAGAACCTTCTTTACAAGGCAACAACCTTCTTATCGCTCACATGGGGAGGAGTTGTTTGTAAACAAACAGCTTTATCTTCCAGCCTGATCTGTCCTGCTGCTGCTGTACTACTAGTAGGCAGCAAGAAGGCAGAGGCAGGTGAGGGATCGGGACCCAGGCAGCAGGGTTTGGCTGTGGGCAGCAGCCTCCGGCCATGCAGGGAGGAAAAAAAAACGGAGCGGGTGGTGCTGGCAATTGCCATCGCCCAGAAAATGCCGCCCAAGGCCTGGCCGAGGGGGCCTGCCCCTAAGTCCAGATCTGGTGCCTGATAAAGCTATAGTTATAACCCTGTGACCTGACCCTTGCCCTACAGGACATAAATATTCCTCTCAGGGTCAGGTTAGGTTGACTTCCACCCAAGCTCCTCGAGTAAGGCTCCACTATAGTGTTGGACGGTATCAATTTAGAAGAGAACATGAGAAAGGAAAATTAGGCACTTACCTCCTGAATTTTCCTTCTACGGGAGGTCCTCCTGGACGGCCAGCCAGCACAGTAGGGTAGATCCCCGTCACTACCAGTAGGAGGCAGACATACTAATTTTTGTGTCTCTATTACGGGGATCTTCCTTTCATCCCCAGTGTATTCAGCTGTCTTTCTCACTGTTTCTCTTGTAAAAAAAAGGACACTGTTAACATTAACCAAATTAGCTATTCTATTAAACAATCTAACTCAACTGTTTTTCCCCAATTAGGGGATCTATGTCTCTAGAGGATATAGTTCCAGTCCAGACGTCAGTTCCCTGCATCCTCACTTTCTCAAATTGAATCTAACTAGCATAAGATTCCCCCCAGAGTTAGTTTCACTCCGGGTGGGTCTGGCCGTCCAGGAGGACCTCCCGTAGAAGGAAAATTCAGGAGGTAAGTGCCCAATTTTCCTTTCTCCCTGGAGGTCCTCCTGGATGGCCAGCCAGCACAGTAGGGACCTTCCAAAGCAGTGTCCCCTTAAGGCTCAGTAGTGCTGATGGGCGGGAAAGGAGTACTGTTCAGGATAGCTTGTTTTTCTCTTAGATCACCCCCTGAAGTACTCGTCTTCCAAAGGCCACCTCGGCAGATTCTTGAAGAGGAATTCTATAATGCCTCGTAAAAGAATGGACCGACAACCATGTAGCCACCCTGCATATTTCCCCATATGAGGCTGCGTTTCTGAATGTTTGTGACGTCGCTGCCCCTCTCAGTGAATGAGCAAAAATTCCTTCTGGAGGGGTCCTGCCCTGTGCTCTATAGGCCTCCTTAATACAAAGAACTATCCATTTTGCTATTACTGCCTTAGAGGCCCTCAAACCTCTATTCTGTGGGCCGTATGCCATTAATAGAGTCGAGGATCTTCTAAACGGGGCAGTGCGTTCCAAATAAATTCTCAGTGCTCTGGTGACATCTAGATTGTGCCACACGCGTTCTTGGGGGTGAGACGGGTCTGGGCAGAAAGATGGCAGGTTGATTTCTTGTTCCCTGTGGAACGAGGAAATAACTTTGGGTATGAAGCTAGGATCCAATCTGAGGGTTACTGAAGAATCCTTGAAGGAGCATAGGTTTGGCTCCGTGGATAGGGCACTTAACTCCGAAACCCTTCTAGCTGATGTTATCCCAATCAAAAAGGCTAGTTTTAGAGAGCGGTAGTATAAAGAAACCTCCCTTAGGGGTTCAAACGGAATGGTTGTCAATGCTTTTAGCAATAAGTTTAAATCCCAAGATGGAAACTGATGTACCACTGGGGGGCCGGGGGGGGGAGAATACCACCTTGGCTGCTCGGATAAATCTAATAATGTGTGGATGTCTATGGACACTTCTCCCTTTCACGGTACTCAGGACACTCCCTATCGCCGCTATCTGCCTTTGTAACGTGTTCAGTTTTAGGCCCCTACTTAGACCGTCTTGAAGGAAATCTAGAATTATCTTTACTGAGGCCTTGACTGGTCTCACCCCTTTATCTTCACACCACCCAGCAAATTTGACCCAAGTGCTCTGATATATTCTTCTAGTTGCTGGGCGTCTAGACTGGAGTATAGTCTCCAGGACATGTTGTGAGTATCCTAATTTTTTCAGTGACCTCCTTTCAATCTCCAGACTGTCAGACTGAGAGATTCTGGGTTTTCGTGAAGTATTGGGCCTTGTGACAGCATGTCCTGTCTGTATGGTAGCTTGAGATGGGTTGTTGCTGTCATTGTTATAATGTCCGTGAACCATGGGCGTCGTGGCCAGTACGGTGTCACCAATATCACCTCCGCCCGTTCCCTCTAATTTTTGCCACCGTCCTTTGGATTAGGGGGAAGGGGAAAAGTAGACCCTGAGGCCAGGCCAGGTTTAATGCGTCGAAACCTGCTGCCTGGTTGTTCGGGAATCGAGAGAAGAAGGTCTTTGCGTTGGTCGGTGAGGCAAAAAGATTGACCTCTGGTTGTCCGAAGGCCTCCACTATCGTTCTGAACGTCTGTGGGTGTAGGGCCCATTCTCCCGGGTCTATTGTCTGTCGACTGAGCCAGTCGGCCTGGGTGTTTCTTTCTCCCGGTATGTGTACTGCTCTGATCGACTCCAAATTGTTTTCTGACCACTTGATCAAGGCTGAGGCTTGTTGGTGCAGCGCCTCCGATCGTGAGCCTCCTTGGTGGTTGATGTAAGCTCTCGCTACTGTATTGTCCGTACAGATCAGAATGTAATGTCCCCGGACCCAACGGGCCAGTTTCTTTAGTGCTAGGTATACTGCCCTGAGCTCTAGCCAATTTATGTGGTGTTTTCTCTTCCATGCTAACCACTTGCCTTGGATGGACCTGTTTTACATGTGCGTCCCCCATCCGAACAGACTTGCATCCGTGGTTACCGCTATTCTGTCGGGATCTAAGAAGGGGATCCCGATCTCGAATCTTTTCTCTGAAACCCACCACATTAATGATTTCTTGACTGATAGGGGCACCATTATCCATGGATTCCCCCCTCGGGTCAGCTGGTCCTGCCACAGTCTCAGTAGCCTTTGCAGCGGTCTTGCATGGAATCTGGCCCATCTCAGTATGCCGAGGCACGATATCATGCTGCCCAGGAGGCTGGCTAGATCTTTGAGCTTGGCTTTCTGGTTCCTGTTGATCTGTTTGATTTGGTTCTGTAGTGCTTGACGTCGCTGTTGGGTCAGGTACATCTTGTATTTGTGAGTACCCAAGATGACCCCTAGGTGTTCCAGGGTCTGAGATGGCACCAGATGGCTTTTCTTGAAGTTTATTAGGAAGCTGTGTTCCTGAAGGTAGAGGATTACCCTTTGTACGTCGATACCGCTCGATTGAGGTTCTGGGACCTTATTAGAATATCGTCCAGATAAGGGTGAACTTTGATCCCTTCTCCCCTGAGGTTCGCTATAAGGGGAATCAGCACCTTGGTGAACGTTCTGGGTGATGTGTTCAGCCCAAAGGGAAGTGCCTTGTATTGCCAATGCTCGTGTGTGTATTGGAACTTAGCCATTTCCTGTGGGACGGTAGAACAGGTACGTGGAGGTATGCCTCCTTGAGGTCTAGTGATGTTAGCCATTCATCTGGTGATAGGGCTGTTCGAATGGACTGTAATGTTTCCATTTTGAATTTTCTTGTTCGCACGCATTTGTTTAGCCACAGCGCGCCACTCGTCTGTCTTTTTTGGAACAAGAAATAAGATTGAATACAGGCCGTGTCCTCGTTCGTGTGGTGGTACCTGTTCTATCGCCCCGATGTTCTGTAGCCGTGAATCTCGGCCCGCATCGCCCGGTGTTTCTTGGGGGTCACTGGATCTTGGTGATATGATGAAAAAGCCTCTTGGGTAGCAGTCGAATTCGATCGAGTACCCTCTTTGTACTGTGTGCAGTACCCAAATGTCCAGGGTGGTCATCTTCCACTTTTCTTTGAACCTTTGTAGTCTTCCCCCTAGCTCATGTTGGTCCAAGTGTCGTTTTAGGTAGTCATGCCTCTGACTTGGGTCTGTTTGTCCCCTGGGTGTGCTTGGGTCTGTTTCCCTGTCCCTTCTGTTTGTTCCAAATGGATCTGTATCTCTGTTGTCTTCCCCTTGATGGATAAAAGGGTTTTCTGCTGTTTCCAGTTGTCTGTCGAGTAGGGTTGAAGGGACAAAAATTCTTCCTTGATAGGCCCACGCTCTGTAGGGTTTGCTTTTTTGTTTTATCTGCCGCCTCCGTCAGGACCTTATCTAAGCACACTCCGAACAACTTTGCCCCTGGACCCCCTACCAGCGTGTTCTTGGCAGTGTGGTCTCCCTTCCATGATCGTAGCCATAGCCTATGCCATGCCGCCACATTGGATGCTACAGCTCCAGCTGACCAGCAAAGCATGTCTGTGGACGAATCTGCGATGAACGAATGGGCCAGTTGAATTCTGGTTGATAGGATTCTTGTCATCTGTGGGGACACCTTGGGGTCTCTAGCCCTCTTAATTCAGGTCATGAGAGCTCTGGAAAAATAAGAGGTTAGAATGGCCATTTTCATGATCGTTCATGTTTCTTCAAAACTGCAATGAAGGTTACACTCAATGCCCTTGTCTGTTGGGTCCCTCGGGTAGCATTCCCCTTCAGTTGGGAATACGGACTTTCTGGCAAGTGAGGCCACCTCCGCGTCCACCTTAGGGATGTTCAAAAGGGTTTCCTTATTCTTTGATAGGGAGTACAGAGACATTTGTGTCTTATTCATCTTGAATAATTTGTTGGGCTGCTGCCATTCCTTCTTTATAATTCTCTCGTAAGCCTTGTCCAGTATCATTCCCCTGTCCCTAGCTCTGGCTTGGGGAATATACTCCCTGGCTTCTTCCTCTTCCTCATCTGAGGAATCCGATGCGGCTTGTTTATCTTTCTTTTGTTGAAGGTGCAGGGCTCTCATTATCTGCTCAAAATTCTGATCCCTGTATTTGATAGGGAATTGTCTGTCTGGATTCCCAGACGACTCCAGTTCTATCTCCTCTCTCTCCTTCTATTGAGGAGGTTTCCCCTTCCTCCTCTGATCACAGCTCCTCCCCAATTTGTGCCTCCTGATCCAATTACCCTTCAAGGGTGGCTTCCTCCAGGGAGCTCCCCTCATTCTCCCTATGGGTTCGAGCTCTACCAGCTCTTCCTTCTCCTGAGGAAACTGAGGCCACCTCGTCTTCTTCTACCGAGGAGGCTGGGGAGTCTAGGGGGCCTGCTGTCCTACGTTTCTTTTGCCTTGGAAATTTTCCCTTCCCTGCTTCTCTGGAAAGGCCCTTAAACCTCCTTTTCCCCTTCTGTCTGGTGGGCGATCTCTTGCGTTTTAATTCAGCAAGGATCTCTTTCAGGACCTCCATGTGGGGGTCCTGTGGTTGGGGGGGGAGTGTTCATGATTTCAGTCTCCTGAGCTGCTGCGGCTGCCTTTTTTCTCATCGCCAAAGCCGTGGGCTGTGTCTCTGCCCGGGTCTGCTGTTCAACTGCGGGGCTGGTTCTTGCGAAAGGAGCCGGGTGTGATACACCCTCTTCCTGCAACGTTTTGGCGC
This sequence comes from Sphenodon punctatus, assembly GCA_003113815.1. Classification (NCBI taxonomy): domain Eukaryota; kingdom Metazoa; phylum Chordata; class Lepidosauria; order Sphenodontia; family Sphenodontidae; genus Sphenodon; species Sphenodon punctatus. The sequence goes on from QEPC01001409.1 coordinate 521,835, forward strand.
CAAGTGGAAAAAACATGGGGCTTTTGGCACCCGCGGGAATCCCTCTTTTCCTGTGGGGGCTGAAGGCGGGGTTAGCGGGACTAGGACGCGCTCTCCTTGCTCCTTCCCCTCCTACTCTGTGTCCCTCTCCGATTGGTCACGTGCCCTCAGGGGTTTTTGCCCGCAGCATGCGCCTCCAGTCTGGGGCCGATTCTCTGCTTTTTGCTCCCCCCCCAGCTCATTTGCTTCCGCTTCTCCTGCCCGAGCTGGAAAGAGGAGGAGGGCGGCAAAAAATGAGCCGTGATCGGCTCGTGCTGGGTTGTGTTGGGAGGGGGGAGCGGAGCTTGAAGGGCGCGATCGGCATCAGAAAAATGGCGGCTCTAAGCTCCCCTTCTGGTCCGTGCGGAGGGGAAGGTAAACCCCGAGCTTTTGCCCTGTTTTTGCTGGCCTCCCGAAGTTCACCCCCGTCAGCTCTCCCTGACCTCCTGATGGGGGGTGTTGCTTTGGGGGGGGATTCTCTCCTCCCGCGTCAATGCCGGGCTCTGCCTTGGGCTCGCTATTTTCCGCTATTGCCTTCTGTCGGGAAGGGGGGGGTAGTCCCACAGCGGTAAACCAGGCGATGCCATGGTTGGCTGCTCCTGTTTGCCAGCGTTCAGTGGGGGTGATAGCCCAGATTGGCAAGTAGCTAGCCCCTTGGTTGGGTGCTACGCCCACTCTTCGGGGTCTCCCTGCCCGTGGGTGAGGGGTGACACACGGGATCTGCTCCTTACCTCCTCTGAATGGAAGGAAGAGGTGAACAGGGAGAGGAATTCCTCCTCCCCTGGCACCCTGTAAGCTGTAAGCTTTTCCTGTAAGCTGCCTGTGCTCAATCCAGTTCTCTCTGGAGGCAGCTCGCCTGCATCCTACCTGTGTGAAGGCAGACAATCAACTGGGGATGAAAGGAAGATCCCCGTAATAGAGACACAAAAATTAGTATGTCTGCCTCCTACTGGTAGTGATGGGGATCTACCCTACTGTTTTGGCTGGCTGTCCAGGAGGACCTCTAGGGAGAATGCTTTAGCTCTGTCTCTTTTCTAATGTAGCCTCCCCCTTTATGTAATGCTCAAGCCCAGTGAAGTTGGGCTCAGGTCCACGCCCAAACTTGTGGTTAGAAGCAGGGCTCTAACTAGAATGACATGGCAAAGGCTTCATCAAATAAAAATAAAATAAAAATAAAATGCCCCAAAGGACCCCATATCTGATAAAAGCCTAACAGTACTGTTAAAACTGGTTTCTCCTCAGTGTTAAGAATTCCAAAATTACTACCCACAGGAACTGCACTGGACACTGCTGAATTCCTGCTCATGACATACAGGAGGGTCAATAAGAAATACAGAGATACTGTAACTGTGATCCTTCATTCTTGGGTGAGGCCACAAATGTACATGCAGATCCAGACAGACACTGCTTTCAAGAATATTCAATGATGCACACAACATTTGAAAGGAACAAACGGAAGAAACTTCTTAGAACATGTAAGATGTAAGTACTAACAAAAGTAAATGTTCTAGGGTTAATATGTTTAAATAAAGGGCTGGATTCTTTCCTTAGTTCACTTTCCACTCAGAGGCAGTGGAAAGGCGACACTATAGAAAGCTGTTTGTGGCTCTCTAATATTGCACCATCCAACTCTGGGTGCATGAGGGCACTTTCACACATGCAGAAACATGCCATTAGAAAGTCAGGAGAGGGCATGTAAATCAAGTGCATATGATCACGTAGGAATGTCCAGAGATGTGCGATTTGCAGTTTTTATGCATGTTTACAAGGACAATCATGCATCGCCCTTGTGTGAGCTGGATTTCACAGCTGTCAACTGCCCTTGTAAACATGCCTAAAAGCTTCAATCACGTGCCTCTGGGCAGTCCTGCATGATCAAAGATGCGCCCGATTTGCATGCGCGTCCCCTCTCCTGACCTTCAAAGGACATGTTTCCACCTGTGTGAAAGCAGCCTGAGAAATCCAACTGAATCAGCAGCAGCTCTCACACATTCTGGATAGCTTGCAACCCGAGATGCAAAATAGATTTAGAGTTGAGACTATGTTCAAAAATGTCTGCAAAGATATACTAAATCTACATGATAAAATCAGTGTAAGCACAACAGGTACAGGATGCTACATGTGTGTATTTAAAGTTGCAAGAAAAAATATACAATATAGTAGGCTGAAATGTATTGAATTATCATGTAATTAAAGCTATACCACAGTTCCAAAAGGTGTACCATCTTGATCATGACATTTTCTCGCCTGAGTACACTTGGTTATGAAACCTTAACTTCTCTTAAATTTAAATTTTCAATTTTTTCTCAAGTACTTTTTTCCCAACCCTCTAGTTATTTGGCTTGACTAATTATTAGGGGTGGGCGTGCCGGTAAATCTGGTATCCGATAATGCCGGTACTGGGCGTACCGGCATTATCGGATTCAATCCAGTAAATCCGGTCCCGTTACCGGATTCCGGGTACCGGATTTTTTTACATTGCAGCCATTTAAATGAATGGCTGCAATGTAAGTCCCACCCAAAAAGTTAAAAAAAAAAACCTCCCCGAGTCCAGGCTGCGCGGGTGGAAGGGGGGACACCCCCCCCCACCCTGCCCAGCCTGGATTTTTGTTAAAAAAA
>QEPC01001409.1:524966-553373 GCA_003113815.1 Sphenodon punctatus
GGGGAGGGGGGAGGAATTGTATTCCATTGATTTCAATGGGGACACAGTGCCCCATTGAAATCAATGAAATAAAACCGGTACCGGATACCGGATTTAATCCGAGAATCCGGTTCTTTGAGAACCGGAAAACCGGTAAATCCGGTATCCGGTAATTGCCCCGGGGTCCCACCTCTACTAATTATAGGTATTTTTTAACTCAGATCTTCCATTTTCCCACCTTTCTTATTTTAAGCAATATGGATTACAGTACATATTTCCCCCAATACTGAGGTAGCCAAATATATGTAATAGTTCCATCAGCTTTCATGCACAAACAAAGGTGCAATTTAAAAAATCACTGGTACAAAAATACCAATAGTAATAAAATGGCTATGAACGATTATGCGTACCATTTTGGTTAATAATAAAATCAAATGTTCAAAAACTCAAGTTAGTAAGTGGTATTTAACATCTGTTGCTGGAAGTACTTTTGAGAAATGATAGTTACAGAGAATATTATAACAACAAAAAACACGTAAAAAATGTTGCATAGCCAGTCAAATAGTCAGTTTTTAAAATCTCGTTTCTTGCTGGTGTTTAATAAAAACCAATCAATACTTCCACAACTCCTCTCCATACTTTAAAATTCTAGAGGCTTCATGCAGTGTTTTCAGACAAGACACTGACCACCCACCTCCCACTCACTATATATGTTACAGGGCAGCCATAGGGCAGCCCTGCAACATGTATAATGGGTAGGTAGTGGGTGGAGAGTGTCTTGTCTGAAAATGCCCATTATGTAGAAGTCTAAAATTAAACTATTAGTCTAACAGTTAAATAAGCTTAGAATTTGTTGAATGTTTTGAAAGTCTTAACTAATAGTTTATTTGTCATAGAGTATATTCACATATCATCTTTAATAGTTATTATTTGATCAGTTTACTGAAAGATACACATTCTTCAATGAGCTAATGTGTTAAATTATAAAATGTGAACAGAGGGTAGGAGTGAGATTTTGTAAAAATAAAAATAAAACACTGGGTTCTGGTTCAGTAAAATTCACACCCTATAGTTTTCTTTACCTTGTGATTACATGGCAGGAGTCTTGCATGCTGACCAAGGCAAAAAATCTTCAAACACAGTCTACACTGCAGACCTGGAGCAAGTAAATTGCTACGTTTTCTAACCAGCATGACAGGTAAAGAGTTGACAATGTGCTTTGGTATGCAACTGAACCTAAAAAACAAAGAACAGACCTTAATGTATGCATACAATTTAATAAACAACATCCCAAATACCTTTGGAAAGAAATATCACTGTTTTGACATGTTACTAATTTGGGAAATTGCTGTTTTAACCTATTTGGCCAGTGTTTGTTCAGTCCCTCTACTCTCATTAAATGAGGCCCTGCTCATGTTAGGTGATCTACAAATGGAGCATTACTTCCTCATGGGGTATTTTCAGATGTGACAGTACCACGGATGGTCATGCTTTGCGTGGCGGTTTTTAGCATTGGATGTAACTAGGGCCCATTGCTGAGGCACAGCCTGGGCTGAGCGCTTCCATGGCCTGGAGAACACATCTCTGGACTGGGGTATAGCGGGCGATCACATTTAATGCCTGCCCATCAGGGAGGGTGGGCTGTGCTCAACAGTGTAGGGGGTGGGGCCGTGTGGATTCTAATGCAGGATGTGGAGGGCCTCGGTCAGCACATTTCTAACACTTAACAAGTTGCACACGAACCCCCATGGGTTTGGTTTGAATAAGTGCCTCTAAACTCAGTGCTTGTCTGAAGTATCTAAACCTTTTTAATCCTGTTGAATAAGCGCCTCTAAACTCAGATTCAGTTGATATGCTTGTGGGAGATCATCCCCTAAAAAGGTTCTCTCTCCTATGAAGATGAACTTTACATTTGCTGTGGACAGTGTCATTGTGCCTGATACTATTGTAGATATGCTTGTCATCCTGGTCATTTGGTAGGTATCCTGGACCTAAGGAACTATCTGCCTGGAGATAAGCACCATAAAACTTCATCTTTCAAATATGTGTTTTCTCTCTGCCCTGAGCCCCGACACATCTATTCGGGAGCCGGGCCAGATCCTGCCTGTCACATCCGAAAATACCCATGTAGTCCCAGCAAACTCCCTGGGGCATTGAGTAGGGTGTGTAAGGTCTTCACCATGTGGATTCTATTGCAGGATGTGGATGCAGAAGGGCCTCAGTCAGCACATTTCTAACACTTAACAAGTTGCACACGAGCCCCCATGAGTGCTTATCTGAAGTAGCTAAAGCTTTTTATTCTGCAAACTGGACTGGAAACCTTGCTGCTAGCCTGGTTTGTGCCATTTTTGGTACTTCTCATTCCTTTCCTGCAAGAAATCTCACTAAGACTAATTCAGTAATGAAATGGCAAGTGAAACACTTTTGCTTGTCTTGATAAGATACAGAAAGACAACAAAAATTATGTAAGCTTCTTCAAACGATAAAGGTTTAACTTGGAATAATTCCTTATAATTTCCTAATCAGCGTGTCAATTTCAGACAAGCTGTAATGTTACTCAGAGATACAGACATGACAACAACTATGTGCCAGGGGCCAACACAGTCACACTTATGGCATGCTCCACTGCCCTGTGGCTCTGTAAGTGGCCGATTCAGAAACACAAGGAAGTGGCTCCACACTGGAAAATACCTGCCCCCTAACAAACATGACACTACTTATTCACTTTTGAGCGGGTAGTGTCACGTTTATTAGAAGCAGACGGTGTTGAGGTTTGCGATAGTTCCTGTGGGAGAAAGTTCTCTCTCCTGTGCAGATGAAATTTACATTTGCTGTGGATAGTGTCATTGTGTCAGATAGTACTGTTGATATGGCTGTCATCCTGGTCATTTGGTAGGTATCCTGGATCTAAAGAACTATCTGTCTGAAGATAAACACCATAAAACTCCATCATTCAAATATGCATTTTCTCCAATTTGCAAAGATTGTTGCAATAAGCCAAAAGTGTGTGGCAACTTAAAATTACTTTCAAATCCTTCTGTCTTTGCCCCAAGCAGTTTAAGTAAGAGAACTATTTGTGTTATAAGTACAATCAAAATCTAATTGTAATTGGGTTAATATGCAAATTTAATCAGCTTTTCCTAAAGCATTCCTGTTGCCCTTCGAAGGACCATTTTTAAAAAACTGATGTAATAATAATGAATATACAACATTTTGTTTAAAGAATGTCCTGTTCAATTATATTAAACAACATGGGGAAACATCACAACTTACTTTCCCTGAAGAGACTTCTCTCCTGGATTAACAAGCTTAAAACTTTCTCCTGATGTTGATAATTTTGAAATTTGTTCAAGTGACTTCCACCTCTGACTTCTTTTCTATAATTTGCAGAAAGAACTAATGAAAAAGCTGCAGAACACAACAGCCAGCTGTAACTGAGAAAAACTGCAGCTGAACTAAATGGTCAAAATTTGGACTTTTCTAAATTATGGAAAAAGGAACTAAAAAGGGTTTAATGAGCTTGTTCTTTAGCAATTTCTGTAGCAGTAAAACAGATTAATGACCACTGAGACAGAAATTACTGTAAGAAAAAGCTCTCTTGGGAAAAACCAATAGAGGCTTGACCTCCATGTAGGTGAGTCCATTTGGAAAATCAAGCTTCTAACATTTTTGTATTAAACGGTTGACCATCAGATCATTTTTGGATATGGTAATTTGCTGAAAATAAACAAGATGATAGCCCACATTAGCACCCACCAGGTGGGTGTTCACCTGCCTGCCTGCGGGCTAACATTTACTAGATGTTAGCCCGCACCCCAACACAGCCCCCATTCAGGGTCTCATACAAGGACATTGTGAGACCACTGCGTGAGCCAGTACATGCTAATGCGCGCCCTCATTGCCACATCTCATTAGGTTGTGTGCAGCCTCACCCGCATCCAGGTTTCACATCACGATATAGTTGCACCTAGCACAGTTGCTAAAAAGGGAAGAGTGATTGCGTGCTCTCAGCTGACAGGAGGCTGTGAGGAGAGAGTGAGGCAGGGGGTGCAAGAAGGACCTTCTCCAGAGGATCTGCACCCGCACTTCTCTCTCCATTTGGGAAAGGAACTGAGAGTTGCGAGGGAGGGGCAAGGCTACTCCAGAGGATCTATGGTGCTCCTGTGCTCCCCTTGGTTCCTTTCCCAAATGGAGAGAGGAGTACAGGTGCAGATCCTCTGGAGAAGGTCCTTCCTGCACCCCTTGCTCTCTTCCTGCTCACCCCTTCTCTCTGGAGAAGGTCCTTCTCTGCACCCCTTGTAGCCACCTTTCAGTTGGGAAAGCATGCAAGTGCTGCTTCTGATGGAAAGGGGGGTCACGGCCAGGGAAGAAGCCTTTTCTGCCTGTGCCCTCCCCCCGCCCTTCCTATCAGAGCTAGGGACTGGGGAGAGGAAAAGCACTGAGACCGTTTTTAGATGAGCGGCTGTATTTAACGGCTTGAAAGAAGCCCTTCCTGAAAAGTCACATGGGGTGCATTTAGACGCACTGGAAGTAGCCATCTGCCATAAGAATCGTGGCTTGCACGGTCTCTTTGAAGCCATATTTGGAAAGCCCTGATATCGACGCTTTCCAAATACGGCTTCAAAGAGACCGCGTGAGCCAAGATTCCTACGGTGGCTGGCTACTTCCGGTGCATCTAAACGCACCCTGTGAGGCTTTTCAGGAAGCGCTTCCTTCAAGTCAGTAATTACAGCCACTCGTCTAAAAGTGGTGCCACTGGTGATTGGTGACACTGGTGGCGGTTACCACCAGCACATGAAATGTGCACAGGGGGCTGCCTGTTTGTTAGCTCTACATGCTAAAAAAATGTGAGTGGGGCTGCACGGACAGAACACGGACTCCAGCAGGATACTGTTTAATTTATACACACCCATTAAAATACAGTCTTGTACTATACCTGTCGAAAAACAAAAACGTGTGAAGGATGGCAAGAGCTACTAAAACATTCATGGCACAGGTGATATTCACTACACTCAGTGCACCTAGAAACAAACAAATGGAATAAGGGAGTTACTACTTCTGTGTTTTAGGCTCATCAAAAATTCTATTTCCATGTAAGCAAGCTCTAAATTCCAGAATACAAATGTTAAACTTCAAGCCTATTGTATCAATGGTAATTTTATTTTAGAAAATAAAAACCTCTTTCCTAGTTTCCGGCTGCATATTATAAGTATACCGTGTATACTGTACTTATTTGTTAAGAATAAAGTACCTTAAGCTTGTTAAAGAATAACTTTTTCTCCTAATAATAAAACATATTAAAAGTCTGTGACAAGGCGATAGGTGCCTATTTTTCAAGAGGTTGTAACTCAAGGTGCTGAAATCCTGAGAGAGCACCTTTTCAGTAACAGTCAAATTATTTTTTTCTTGTATTTACATGCTTGCAGCATGGATGGTCAAAGTAATTTTCCAAGGGCCACTGAGTCAAGCAATCACAATGTTTCTAATATATTGTTTAAAAATATGGATTCTTTATTTATTGGGAATTAGAGATATGTTATGTATAATTTAGTATTGTTTAAAGACAGGAGAACTGGTTACCTACCTTCGGTGAATTCCTTTCTCTCATACACTCTGCATACTCCTCCTGTTGGGTAGTTCTACCATTGACCAGCAGGAGGCAGACGATTAATTTTTCTTGCTCTGCGCCTGCGTCACTGGAACTTCCCAGCCTCTCTCCAGTCTGTTTCAAAGCCTAGAAGACTACGTTTCCCTCTTGATACTAAAGGCAATAATTGTTAAAACAACTCCCCCTAAGGGTAACTGCCAACCTAAACCTGAAAAAACTGTTCCAACTATAAACGTTAACCTACAGTACTGATCCCCATAACCTTCCCGCCAATTTAATAGCTGTCTGGCCGGGAGGGTCGGAGGAGTATGCAGAGTGTATGAGAGAAAGGAATTAACCGAAGGTAGGTAACCAATTCTCCTTTCTCCTCATACCTCTGCATTCTCCTCTTGTTGGGATGTACACAAGCTCTCTGAAAAGAACTCAAGGGTGGGAGCCAGCAGCACCGGAAGGTTCCAGTACCACCTGCAACACCCTCCTGCCAAAGGCAGCCTCCGCTGACTGCCAGACATTAACCTTATAATGTCTAACGAAGGTGTGGATAGACGCCCATGTAGCAGCCCTGCATATCTCCTCATACGAGGCTCTAGCTTTAAATGCATAAGATGTGGCTGCTGAGCGCACCGAGTGGGCCCAAATCTGAAGAGGAGGAATTCTACCCCGTGCCTTGTACGCCGCCACAATACCCTGCTTTACCCATTTGGAAATCAGGGTTTTGGAGGCCTTGGACCCCTGCCCTCCCAGCCTGATGTTCACCAAGAGAGCAGTAGATTGCCTGAAAACCCTGGACCTGGCCAGATAGATCTTTAGTGCTCGTCTCATGTCTAAGGTGTGCCAGATCTCTTCCCTGGGGTGAACTGGATTCAGGCAAAAGGACGGTAATATTACCTCATGGGACCTATGGAAAAGCGAGTTAATTTTTAGCAAAAAGGCCTCATCCAATCTTAAGGTGACTGAGTCTTTCTTGAATATGCAAAAATTGTCCTCCACTGAAAGAGCTCCGAGTTCGGAGACTCTCCTAGCTGAAGTTACCGCTATGAGGAAGGTAACCTTTAAGGTAAGGAAATATAAAGATACATGCTTAAGAGGCTTAAATGGGGGCCTGGTCAGGGCCTCCAGTACTAAATTCAAATCCCAGGAGGGTACCCTATGTACCTCCGGGGGAGAAATCATCCTAGCTGCTCTTAAGAATCTCCTCACGTTTTTGTGGGAGGAGACCACCCTATTAGAGACCGCCCTGAGGACGGAATCTATAGCTGCAGCTTGTCTAGCTAATGTGTTCGCTCTCAGGCCCTTATCTAGGCCCTGTTGAAGAAAATCTAATACTTGGGAAACCCGGGCCTGCACCGGGTCCTGATCTTGAGATAGACACCACCTTGCGAACGTTTTCCATGTGGCACTATAGCTCCTTCGGGTGGCAGCTCGTCTAGAGAGTTGAATTGTGGATGATACCGCTTCGGAATAACCCATAGCCCTTAACGCCGAGTGTTCAAGTGCCAAGCTGTTAATTTTAAGGTTTGAATCTCTGGGGAGTAAACTGGACCCTGGGAGATTAATGTTGGCAGGAGGGGTAAATGGTGGTTTTGACTGTGGCTGAGGTTTACCAGTTCTGAAAACTATGACCTTCTGGGCCACCACGGGGCTATCAGAATTAGAGACGCTTGTTCCCTGACTGCTTTGGCCAATGTCCTCTGTATTAGAGGGAGAGGAGGGAAGGCGTAAAGAAGGCCCCTGGGCCATGGGCAATTTAGAGCGTCGATACCCTCTGCTTCTACGCAGGGAACTCGGGAGATGAAATGAGGTACTTGGTTGTTCTCCTTGGTTGTGAATAAGTCCAACACTGCGATCCCGAACCACCGCACTATCTGCTGAAACACCACCGTGTCCAATTTCCACTCGTGTGGGTTCAAGGTCTGGCGGCTCAGTCAGTCGGCCTGTATATTGTCCTGGCCCTTGATGTGCAGGGCCTTTATGGAGAGGAGGTGGTTCTGAGCCCATGAAAAGAGACTTACCGCTTCCTGGTGTAGCTGTGACGACCTCGACCCCCCTTGATGATTGAGGTAGGCCTTTGCCGTCACATTGTCCGTATATACCAGGACATGTTTGTATTGAAAAGTCGGGGCCAGGTGCCGTAGGGACAAACGGATGGCCTTCAGTTCGAGCACATTGATCTTCTTGCCTGCCTCTCTTGGGGTCCAGATGCCCTGGGCCGAGTGTGGACCTGCATGGCCTCCCCATCCCCGTAGACTGGCGTCTGTCGTGAGTATCGTTTTTGTTGGTTCCGTGAGTGGAATGCCTTGCTGTAGAGTGTCTGCGCCTAACCACCAGCACATTGAGGACCTTAGGCTTCGAGGGATGGGTACCCACGGGTTTAGACCCAATGTGAGTTCTCTCTGAAAAGGTCGCAGCTGCCTTTGCAAGGGGCGAAGGTGAAAGCGACCCCATGTCACCTGCCCTATGCAGGATATCATGAGCCCTAGTAGGCTGGCGAGCTGTTTTAGCCTCATGCAGTTCCGGAGTCTTAATATCTGGACCAGCTTCCTGATTTTTTCCCGTCGTGCTAGAGGGACGTATGTGCGGTCTGAGTCTGTGTCCACCAAAATTCCCAGGTGTTCCAAGCTGCGACATGGCAATAGGTGACTTTTTTCTCTGTTGATGATGAACCCATGGCTCTCTAGGTACTGGATTGTCCTGTTCAGGTGGTTCTGTACCCTGTCCGCGGAGCTGGCTCTGATAAGCAGGTGGTCCAGGTATGCATATAAGTGTATCCCCTCTGCTCGGAGATTGGCAATGAGGGGGATTAAGATTTTCGTGAATACCCTGGGTGCCGACGATAGCCCGAAGGGAAGAGCTCTGAATTGCCAATGTTCTCCGTCGTAGGCAAATCACAGCCACCTCTTGTGTTGGCTCCAGATTGGTACGTGGAGATGAGATCCAGCGAGGTCATCCAATCGTGCTTCTGTAGACTTTGGCAAATTGAAGCTGCTGTCTCCATCTTGAAGCGGCGCTTCTTTACGAATCTGTTGAGGGCTTTGAGATCTAGGACCGCCCTCCATTTGCCCTGCTTCTTGGCTACCAAAAACAGGATGGAATAGATCCCCTTGAAGCGCTCCTCTAGGGGAACTCTCTCTACTGCCCCTATGTCTGACAAGTCTCTGAATTTCTGCTGCCATTGCTCTGTGTTTTACTGAGTCTTTTGGTACCGGCGAGGCCACAAATCTTTGTCTTGGTGTGTGTTTGAGCTCTATCCTGTATCCCTCCGATACACAGGCGAGAACCCAGGAGTCTGTCACGGAGGCGCGCCAAGCCTCCTGGTACAGTTGGAGCCTGCGCCCTATTTTTATGTTGGCATAGTCAGGCCTCCTGTTTGCTCTGAACGCCAGACGGTCCCCTTGATCTCCGTCTATCATATATCCCAGTTCTGAATCCTCTCCCTCGAAAGGAGAAGTTACTAGGCTGGAATCTGGGCCCTTGGGAGTGCATCTGTCTGGAGGTACCCCCGAACCCCCTAAATCGAAAGGGATAGCCCCAAAAAAACGCTCTTTTAGGAGTGATTTGTTGGAGGGTCTTCGGTTTGTCCTTCAGGTTGGCCTCCTCTAGCACCTTATCTAAACACACCCCAAACAGCTTGATGCCCTTGTAGGGCGCAGAGGTTAAGAGGTTTTTTGCGGTGGAATCTTCCTGCCACGATCGCAACCAGACTCTGCGTTTGGCTGCAATCCCATTGGCCATGGCTCTCGCTGACCAGACTAGGGAGTCAGTGGTGGCGTCCACCAGGAAGGAAGAGGCCAAGCATATTAGGGAAGAGATCTTCTGAGATCTTCTCTCAGACAACTCAGGGTCCTGTAGCTCCTGCATCCAGGACATCAGCGCCCTGGACACATACGAGGTCACAATGCTGATTTTAAGGGATGTTGCGTTCCCATCCACTGCCCTCTTAAGAGCCGAGTCTACCCCCTGATCAGTGGGATTGTTAGGGTGGCAGTCCCCCTCAGTTGGGAATACGGTCTGGCGCGCCACAGAGGCAGCCGCTGCGTCGATCTTTGGGCTCTTAAAGAGAGGCTCTTTCTTTCTTTCTCGAAAATGCATAGAGGGAGTCCTGAGCCTTGTTCATCTTAAAGGCTTTATCAGGAAACTTCCATTCTTCTATGACTAATCTCTCAAAGGCTCTATCCAGGGGGAGCCCCTGGTCCCTGCCATGTAAGGAGGGGATAAGTTCTCTAGTATCCTCCTCCTGAGAGTCTGATGAGGCTTCTTTGGCCAGTTTCTCCTTGAGTTGGAGAGTCTTTATAACTTGGCTCATCAACTCTTCCCTGCCCTGGCTAGGGAATTGTCTGTCCCTATCTCTGGAGTCCGAGGAAGCCTCCACGTATTCCCCCTCCTCTAACTCAGAACTCGATCCCGAGCTCCTGGAGTCAGAGTCTGACTCAGCCATTTTATCAGCCCCATATGCCTGGCTGGATATATCTGCTTGCTCCTCCTCCTCAGAGCCCTGAGGAGAGAGCAGAATCCGGGCCTTAGCGCCCCCCAGTGGATGTTTTCCCTTCCTCCCCACTCTGAGTTTTCCCGCCTTGTGGTGCTTGGCTGGGGCCTTGCCTGAGGCGGGGGGAGGGGCCCTCTTTCTCTTTTCCGCTTTTGGGTGGGAGAGCTCCCTAAGGGAGACTAAAATTTCACCCATGGTTTGGGCTAGAGAATTCAGGGAGGGCGCCTGAATGTCTGAGGCTCCTGCTTCTTCCCTAGCCGGCCCCGTCCCACCTGCGGGGGAGGGGGTGGCTATCGGTTCCTTATTGGCCGCGCTCATCCTGACGCGGGCCGTATAATTTTTTACAGGGTGGATCGAGCAGTGCTGATCCTCACCCAGGGCGGAGGGATCACCGTGGAGGGGCCCTTCGCTAAGCGGGAGCTATGCGGCGTACCCTGCTCCCCAGCGCAGTGCAAGGGAGCCGGCTGGGGTTTTTCTTTCTTTTTTTAATATTGTCCAAACTGCCTACAGGCGAAACCCAAGACCGCGTCCGGGATCACTGCCCCTTAAAAGCCCCGCAAGGAACCTGACAAATCTCTCAAATCTCTCTCCTTCCTTCACAGCCTGAGTCTATGAAGATGCATCCTACTGGTCTTGAGGCAGATGACGGACTAGAGAGCGGCTGGGTAGTTCCAGTGATGCAGGCGCAGAGCAAGAAAAATTAATCGTCTGCCTCCTGCTGGTCAATGGTAGAACTACCCAACAGGAGGAGGATGCAGAGGTATGAGGAGAAAAGTTCTTGTTAAAATGGTGCACATACCCTTGGCTTTACTCCAAGCAATTAAAATCAACATAATGGCCCTGAACCTGCATTTACATCAGTGGCTTTTCTCACACAAATAATTTAACCTAATGCAATTACTTATATCAGTAAAGTTACTTACATGATTCAGATTTTGCTAGATTAGGCTCTATGGCTGAAAGCTTGACTCCACTGAAATCATTGGAAGTTTTGCCACTGACTACAGTGAGGAAAGGATTTCATCTTAAGTGTGCAAACCAAATGTATTGCACTTGGAAATTCTACAGTGCTGAATGACCTTCATGCACCACTTAGTAGAAAACCTAATTTGGTAGGTGTACATCAGCATGCCAGGTGTCATGCCATTGGGCATCCATTCAGTCCTGCAGGGTTCCCATCACTGGCTCCCGTCCCGTAACCGCGTGGTGTTTCCATGCCCTATCCCGTGGGCCGCACTGCCTGTCTGTGCTGTCTCCCTTGCGGTACCTAATTGGGTGCCATTCCTGTAGGGCAGTTCTTGCCCCTCCGGCCCACGGCCCGCGTTGGTGTGCTGTTTCTTTGGGTACTCCATGGACTGGCTCTTTGGCCCGTCCTTGCAGTTTGGCCATCTCCAGTGTTTGCACTGGGTCCCATATCCCCTGTGCTGGCACTGGTGTCCGTCCCTCTTCCCTGTCATTTGGGCAGCCGTGCTTGGGGGAGTCCCTGCCTCTCCTCCAGGACTGTTGTGTTTCTTGCTTCCACCTTCCTTAGAATGGTGTGGGGCTGTACCTGTGCCCGGTGCATCCCTACGCTATGCTTTGCGTTTTGCTGCAACTTTGGTGCGAGGGTGGTGGTGTTGAACAGCACCTCTTCTCTTGGTGCCCTCCTATCCTGAACCCATTCTGCGCTTTGTTGGGTTGCCTGTGTATCCTATGCAGCCCTGTGCCTTGCACAGTGTGTGGGGGGGATTGGGGTCCCATGTGCAATGGTGCTTGACAGGGCCAGCACAAGCAAGCTGTGGGACTTGCTTGTGCTGTGTGCTGTGCTTGGGGCGCCCCCTTCACCCCTGTTTGCCCTCCCGTGAACCCTTTCTCTGCTGGATTCCTGTGTGCTTGTGTTGACTGTGGTCTGCGAGCGGGGGCAGAGGGGGTTGGATTCAGTAACACCCAGCTGTCTGGCCAGTGTCTGGAGGCTTGCGCATGGCTGCTTTTTTTGTAGTGCTCTGCCTCCCCTGCCCGCTCGGAGTCTGGCAGGGAATGGGCAGGGACGTATGCCGTGGCTTCGTTTGCCCTCTCTTGGTCATCTTGTCATGTCATGTAGCGAGGCGTGGTTATTCCTCCGATCGGTGTGCAGGCTGTCCATGGGAATGGTCTGGGTGTGCAATTGGTGGAGCCTTGGGTAAGTAGGGGCCGTGACCTCCCCTGAGCTCCCATAACCCCCTGCGGTGGTGTCTATGTGAATGCCTCCCTGCTTGCCACCAGTGGGTGTGTGATGCGTGGGTTCCCATACCTAGGGCACACCCACACCTAGGCCTAGGGCAGTGTCTGTAAAAAGGGCCATAGACTGACCAGAAACCAATTCCAAGGGTTGTCTGTGCATCTCTAACCTTGGGCTAGAAAAATCTAGTATCATCCATTCACTAGAAAAAGAGTGTTTCACTTCTTTATATTAAAGATGAGAGGGAAATTAAAAGGTATGATATAAGTTATTTCAGAAACAAAAGTTATTAGAGAAGAATAAAATGTAAATACTTTATAATCACTTACTTGTAGCAGTTTCCCTCAATTGGAAATGTTCTGCAATTATTGCAGGGGAGTCCAAGGTGTCTGTCAAGTCGTGCTTTCTCTGCTGCAGTCACAAGCCTGTTGACATTTCTGAATTCTTCTAAAATGAGCTTTAGAGGAGCAAAATCTTCCCTACACAAGGGGCATTTCACCAAAGAGTCATTCTCTAATTCACTCTGATGATCAGCTCATATCTTCATACATGTGATGTGTACACTGTTTCCACAACCATATCTTAAGGGGGAAAAAGATGTTTTTATTGAATTCTATCACCAAACAAATATTTATTTAAAACAAAAAAAACAACAGATGCGTCATGATACTAACACAAGACATAACGGTTATCCAGCTGCAAGACCACTATGAATGGCTGTTGCTACTTTGTTTTCAATGAGGTTCAGCTACGGGAAATAAGGGACATTTCTTGTATGCATTTTTTTTTTTAACCAACCAAAAATAGGATCCCCAGTGCAATCTTAACTATATACACACTATTGTCTCTACAACTAGTCATAAGGAAACTTGATTAATTTCTACCATGAAAACGAAGCAAGAAGAATTTGTATACCCAACCTGCAGTAAGTGACAGGAAGCATTTTCTTTAGTAGTTGTTCCTGGCAAATTGAACATATATCCTCTATATCAATTTCTTTCTGATGAATGCATCCATCATCATCTTTTTGTAATGTTTTGTTGACGTTGGTATTTGCTCCAGAGGGAGAAGTCTCTTCTTGATGTAATCCCCAAAGTACATAATTGATTTCTCTTTCCATCAGACCCAGCTGAAAAGCATCTACAGAAAAATTCTAAATTAAAGCTCTCTGGCAAAACTTAACATGAATGCTTGGCTGTTAAAAATATCTAAAATCATATGTAGTGAACAAATTCTAACAGCAGTTCTAAGAAGTTTTGAGGACAGCCCATTTTGAGACCTCCATTTAATTCTTTTGAGCCCAGAGAGCAACTAACACATGCAAAGCATACCCAATACTAATTAGGATTAAGACCCCATCTACAAATGACATAACCACACTTGGGGCGGTGTGTGTGTGTGTGTCACAATTCAGTTTGGGAATCTCAGAATTATACCAACGTCTTAGAGGTTAAACTGCTATACTGTCAATCTTCATTTCTTGTTTGCAGTTTTCTTTGAATCAGCTGACTGCAAGTTTGCACAACTTTGAATGAAAATATATGTTTTTATTGCAAAATTGCTAACAGCTCAATTAAGGGGTTGTGAAAATGCACTCAATATGGCAGTACATTAATATATTCATGATCTGTAATAGCTAAACACAGAAACTTAAATACAAGTAAGGTTTTTAATTTAATTTGCTAACATGCACATGCAAAACAAGGTGTAAAATGATCACTTAATAGCAAATATGTGTCCTTCATTGAGTGTAAAAATTAAGCTTTTTTTTAACATATGCAGAAAGTTATAAATTTGTTGCAAAAGTACATCACTGAGTTCTTCCTATTTGTTAAACTCTAGAAGTATTTTTCAAGCAATGCTTTGTGAAATTTTATAAAATTTATAAATACATAAATATCTGGCACTTTCTACAGTACCTTCAAATGCCTTCAAAACTGAGGGAAGTAAGCATAAAACTCGGGCTCTATTCAGTCAAGATCTTAATTCACTACATTCCCTAATTACAGTACACGTAAGCTGGAATGTCTTTTACTACTATCAAAAAAAAGTAAAATCTTGATGTTTGAATCTGAATCCATTCTCATAAAGTTCTAATAATGTTGCAGTGCTGAAAATATTATTCCTATGTTTTTTCTGAATTGTATTGTACTGATCCAAAACAAGCAAGCTAAAACAGAAGTCAGAGTAATACTTACATTCATGATTTCTTGGAATTTTGAATTTTTTCAACAGTATCCTGATAGTGAACAATAAAATGAATTAAGCTAAGGTAACTTCACCATAACTATTAATTTTACATTTCAAGAATGATCACATTAACAGACTTAGACTATTCCACAAACAAGATAGCAAGAATAAAAATTTATAAAACAAAAGTGTATATTGCTCTATTTATAGTTTCGTAGCAAAAGCTGGCGTCCTAAGGATTTGTTCCTTCAAATCCCAAATGTATGTTGATCATTGAACCAATGTCTCAATGTACTTCTGTCTCTTAGCCATTTTCTAATCCATTACAGTACTTTACTACCTGCCTCTCACTACTTAGGGGCACAATCCTTCAACATTAAAGTTAATGAGAATGGAGCCATTGACTTTAATAGATGGAAGAATGCACACACTTTGAGTTTTCTTAACAGCTCCTTGTAAGTTGTAAAGGACTTTTTGAAAATCTAAGCTGGCAGCCAGTTCTTTATCTACTAGTTTATTTACATGCTCAAAGACTGGAAATATTCCTTTACAAAAATTGCTCCTAGTTTGTCTCCATCATATTTATATTAGCATATTTATTGCACATTGGGAGCAATACCAAACCTCCATGCACAGGACTTTTGAGTGTATGTGTGCATATACACATGCAGCTTATGCATGCACTATATTCCTGACAACACAGGTGTGTGCGGGGTCCATGCGACGGTTGTGCACAAGGCGTGAGCACTGTTTGTGCAGTGTGCAGGTGTGGCAGGGCTAAGACACAAAATGGCGCCTACCATGAGGAACCCAAGATGGCTGCCACAAGAAGTGGCTAAGTTTGGGGTGTGGCTTAAGCTATAAGAGAAGAGCCAGTCACAGGAAGAGGTCATTCTGCTCCTGACTGTTGAGAAGAATGCATCTCCTGGAAAGGCTAGCTGACGTGGATTCCGAAGGAAGGAGAGACTTGGACCTGGATGCAGATGGGGCAAAGAAATAGCCTGGGATTGTGTTAGGGTGACTAGGCTTGTGTTATGGACTTGTGTGTCAAATACAGAAAGACTGGTCAGAGGCTTGGTGCCTGTTCAATGGACTTTGGGCTGGAAATAAGAATAAAATTCTTAAACAGTTTGTGTAGCAGCCTTCTTGGAGCCGATCCTGACAACACTTGCCCATGGTTGAGTGGGTCCCTGTTACATATGGTGGAGAATGCAGGCACACCTGGCTGACCACCAAGCTAGTAATTCCCGGAGGCGGTAAGATCCTGAGCAGGGAGTTTTGTGGCGAATTGTGCCCAGCGGAGGAGTGAGACAGAAAGAACTACACTGGAAGCTCACCCAAGGACCGTGGCTCAAGCAGGGCTGGAACCAGGAGATTTGACCCAACCCTACAGCATGATGTGGATCCTGGTGAGGAGAAAATGGTGGCAGGAGGACTGTACCCTCTGAGAAACAAAGCGGTAACCCTCTGGAACTGGGTGGAGCTAGAGCTGAGACAGCGTGGGAAGGTACCAAGGTACCCATAGAGATTATACCTGTAAGACTTGTTGGGACTGGGGGAAATGGGGACATGTGTCCAAAGGAAGGAATGGACTCTGGGGTGTCAGAGTGGGCCAGTTTATAGGTACAAAAAGCAAGAGAGGGTTGGTGCACCAAAGTACTGCTGGAATTATTGGCAGCAGGGACACCTGAAGAGATACTGCCTTGAACGAAAAGTTCAAAACCCTAGAGAAAAGAGAGAAGAAAGCAACTGGGCTGCCTGTGAAGCAACAGGCTGCAAAAAGGGGCCAGCGGAGGAAAAGATCTGCTGGGCCTGCAATAAAGAGGGCCACTTGAAAAGAGAATGCCCAACTCGGGGAAAAGCCACTAGCAAGAAGGAAAAGCCCCAAAGAGAGAAGGAAAAGACTTGGTGTTGATCAGGAGGCTCAGTCAAGACAAAGTGGTCATACCTGGAAACAGGTAACAGAGAAAGAGACTGACAGGTCTAATATTAGAGGCCCTTTAGAGAAATGGAGAATAATGAGAGACTCTTTTAAGGATTCCCCCTGATAAAGTGGACCAGAACACACAGACTAGCCTGAATATTGAGAGCCTAGGGAAAAGGGGCCACAAAAGAGAGGAAATGGCCCTCACAATGAAAGAGAATGAAACCCTGAAAAGGAAGACGAATGAGTTAGAAAAGGAAACAAGAAAGTTAAGAGAATTACGAGTGGAATATAGAGAGAAGAAAGCAACGTACAATAGAAATGATAAAAGAATATGAAGCCTCTAAAACAAAGTGAGAGGGAAATAGAGGGTTTAATGATAGACACACTATGAATAGAGGAAATAAGTGAAAGACAGCAACAGCAAGAAATGCTGAAGGAAGATGAATCTAGGAGCCCTGGAGCTAGGCATAAGGAAGGTAAACTGGAGATAGGCAACTCTACTCCTGAAGAGGGTTACCAGGTGGCAGTGAAAACAGTTGAGAACATGATAGAGGAAAAATTTAAAGTGGTAAAAAGGGCATAGAGAATGTGGCTGT
This sequence comes from Sphenodon punctatus, assembly GCA_003113815.1. NCBI lineage: Eukaryota > Metazoa > Chordata > Lepidosauria > Sphenodontia > Sphenodontidae > Sphenodon > Sphenodon punctatus. The sequence goes on from QEPC01001409.1 coordinate 541,947, forward strand.
AAAGTTATAGGAAAATATGTTAGCCTGTACCTGCTGCAATGCAGCTAATTAACAGAGACTGCAGAGTCAAGAGTGGTAACTCTCGCTAGCAAGTGTTAATGAGTTCAGGCTGGAACAAGCCTGCTAACAACTTAGAAGAGCCAGAAGGAAGGGCTTAGGAGAATGTATGAGCCTCTTCAAAGAGAGAGGGGAACCATGGCAAAGGCTGGCATAGTAATATTAAAAAGCTGCAGGGAGTCTAAAAAAAGTGCAAATGACAAGCCCTGGGAAATGAAATGTTATGTTTGAGTATGTTTTGAATTACTGGAATTGTGTTGCAGGGAGTAATCCTGCTTTAAGGGTTCCAGGGCTGGGAGGTATGGAAGGAAGGGGTGGGCCTGCCTCCCAACTCCAGTAAGGTGTCTTAGCATAGTCTAAGGGGGCATGTAAATTAAAGAGCTGAAGGTAGTTCTATTAACAAAGGTAAAGACCTGGCAGAGGAAGCTCACAGGTCATCTGAGCTGAAGAAAGCTTTACTATCTATAAGATGAAGGAAATTCCTGGATGTTGTGGAAAATCCCACTGCCAGACAAATATAGCGAATATGGGTTGAAGGTAACCCTAAATTGTAAAGCCTGGCAGGGGAGGCCCACAGGCTGTCATAGATTGTGCATCAGGTGGAGAATTCCTCCCTGATAGGAGAAATTAATGGCCATACAACCCTGGGAAGGGAATGGTATTTATGTTGATATTGTATTGACCTGACAAGGTCTTGAGGGTCCCAGGGGATGGGGAGAATGTCTGGAATGGTCGGGTGGGCCAGCCTCCCAAGCCCATGAGGGTTAATTGAAAGAATGTGACTGCAGAAGCCTAACAAAACTGTGAGCTGGGTGGAGGATTAACTCCCTGGCAGGTAAAAAGAATATGGGTTGAAGGTAACTCTGACTAATAATTACCTGGTGAAACGGGCCTGGCTAAAGGGGGCAATGTTGAGGCCAGAAGGGCTGTAAAGCCCTAGTTTAGGGTACTAGACCCTGTATGAAATTGTGTGAGGATATATGAAAGAGTCAGACGGACTCACCTGTTGGTAATCCCGTCCTGGAGTGGAGATGTGTGTCAGGGCTATGCCACAAAATGGCGCCTGCCATGAGGAACCCAAGATGACCACAACAGGGAAGTAGCTAGATTTGGGGTGTGGCTTGGGCTATAAGAGAAGAGCCAGCCCCAGGAAGAGGTCATTCTGCTCCTGACTGCTGTGGAGAACACTGGAAAGGCTGCCTTCTGGAAAGGCTGGCTGATGTGGGTCATGAAGAAAGGAGAGACATGGACCTGGATGCGTGAGGGGCAACGAACTAGCCTGGGATTGTGTTATTATTATTATTATTATTATTATTAATAACAAATATTTATATAGTGCCAGCAGTGTACCTGGCACTTTACAAAGTAATAAAATAGACACGGTCCCTGCCCCTAGGGCTTACAATCTGAGACACAGGAGCTGGGGGAGAGACATAGGAAGGGGAACAGAGGGAGAGACAAGGGGTCTAACATTCATGAAGATGCGAGGTCTCAAGTGCACGTACTTGGCTTGGTTACGATGAGAATGACAGCAGGCAGGTCCATGTTGCAAGGATAAGGGTAAACCGATCGTAGGTATAGGAATAGTGGCTCAGCAGGATAAAGAGTCAGACAGAGCAGAGCGAAAGAGGTGAGTTTTAAGGAGAGATTTGAAGGTATGAAGGGAGGGGGCAAGGCGGATGTGGACAGGGAGGGAGTTCCAGGCATGGGGGGCAGCAAGTGAGAAGGGACGAAGGCGCTTAGGGGAGCAGGGAAGGCGTGGAAGGGTGAGAGAAGGGACAGAGGAGGAGCGAAGTGCACGGGCTGGAGTATGGAGGGCGATAAGTGCAGAGAGGTAGGGGGGAGCAAGGTTGTGAAGAGCTTTATAGGTGAAGACTAGGAGCTTGTGCAGGATTCGTTCAGGAAGGGGAAGCCAGTGAAGCGAAGAGAGGAGGGGCTGCACATGGTCGAAGCGACTGGCGAGGTAGATGACCCTGGCAGCAGAGTTTTGGACAGAGATGAGGGGAGAAAGGTGAGACCGGGGAAGGCCAGTGAGAAGGAGGTTACAGTAATCGAGGCGAGAGATGACCAGAGCATGAACAAGAGTTTTGGCAGACGAGACAGAGAGAAAAGGGCGAATCTTAGCAATGTTATGGAGGGAGAAGCGACAGGATTTAGCAACAGAGTCAATGTAGGGTTTAAAAGAAAGGGCTGAGTCAAAGATGAAGCCTAGGCTACGGGCTTGGGGGACAGGCAGGATGGTGACTCCATCAATAGTTATTGACAGTGAGGAAGGAGAGGAAGGATGAGGGGGGAAGATAAGGAGTTCAGTTTTAGCCATGTTGAGTTTGAGTTGACGTTGAGACATCCAGGTAGAGATGTCAGAGAGACAGTTGATGAGACGAGCTTGAACAGAGGGAGAGAGAGAGGGAGTAGAGAGATAGAGTTGAGTGTCATCAGCATAGAGGTGGTATTGGAAGCCATGGGAGGCAATGAGTTTGCCTAAGGATGAGGTATAGATCGAGAAGAGGAGAGGGCCAAGAACAGAGCCTTGAGGAACACCAACTGAGAGGGGGAAGGAGGAGGAGGCGGAGTTGGAGAGAGACACATTAAAGGAGCGGTCAGAGAGGTAGGAGGAGAACCAGTTATGGACAGAGCCACAAAAGCCAAGGGAGTGAAGGGAATCCAGCAAGAGTGAGTGGTCAACAGTATCGAAGGCAGCAGAGAGATCAAGGAGGACAAGAATGGAATAGAGACGTTTAGATTTAGCCACCAGAAGATCGTTGGTGATCTTAGCGAGAGCAGTTTCAGTAGAATGAAGGGGGCGGAAGCCAGATTGGAGGGGGTCAAGGGAGGAGTTGGAGGATAGGAAGTCAAGGCAGCGGGAGTAGACAACACGTTCAAGCAGCTTGGAAGCAAAAGGAAGGAGTGAGACAGGACGATAGCTAGAAGGGTCAGAGGGGTCAAGAGTGGACTTTTTGAGAATAGGAGAGACTGTGGCATGTTTGAAGGCAGAAGGGAAAGAGCCAGTAGAGAGGGAGAGGTTGATGATGTGCAGGAAGGAAGGGGCGACAGTGGGAGTAATGGAGGTGAGGAGGCGGGAAGGAATGGGATCAAGGGGGCAAGTGGAAGGGTTGGAGGAGGAGAGCAGAGAGGAGATTTCCTTAAGGGAGGCAGGGGAGAAGGAGGACATGAGAGAAGGAGGGGGAGGAGGGAGAGGGGTGGGAGTGGGAAGAGAGGAGTGGGAAGCGATGTCGAGGCGGATCTTGTCTATCTTGGAGGTGAAGAAGGAGGCAAGATCCTGAGCAGAAAGGGAAGAAGGAGGGGGAGGACAGGGAGGCTTGAGGAGGGAGTCAAAGGTAGAGAACAGGCGGCGAGGGTCCCGAGAACAGGACTCAATGCGGGAGGCATAGTAGTGTTGTCTAGCAAGGGAGATAGCAGAAGTAAGGGTGGAGAGACAGAATTTGAAGTGAAGGAAGTGAGCGTGAGAATGGGATTTGCGCCAGAGTCGTTCAGCAGCACGAGAGCAAGAACGGAGGTGGCGGATACTAGGGGTCAGCCAAGGACGGGTGTTAGGCTGGCTAGGCTTGTGTTATGGACTTCTGTGCATGACACAGAAAGACTAGCCAGAGGCTTGGTGTCTGGTCAATGGACTTCGGGCTGGAAATAAACTGTTTAAGGATTCTACCTTTGTGTAACAGTCATCTTGGGGCCAATCCTGAGAACACTTGATCACGATCGAGTGGGTCCCTGTTACAGCACTATTTGAGATTGGCACTGCTGCCTACTTTCCATTCCTCTAACAGCTGACTTTCAAGAGGTACCACATATTTTGTTCAGCCACTTCATTCTTAAATTTCTCCAGAAATCTAGATGTGCACGGATGAAGTGACTTTATGATTTTTAATCCATCAATTTGTCACTGTTTTGACACTGAGATCTGTGACAATGCTTCATTTTCTTTTACCAAAAAGTAACTAATTTCAATAACCTTTGTAAAAATAAATAAATCAAAAAGGCTGATGGGGAAAAATTGACTTCTTGGTAATCCTTTTCACTTCTTTAATGGGAATTCCTAAGGTATCTTAGGAACATTTATTCCCATTGCCACTAAAGAAAGAGAAAAAAGCAATGGTGTACACTGCAGGAAGGAAGGCTTAGGACAGCTAAATACCCGGAAAAACTTCCTGTTTAAAATTCTGCAGGGGCACAAGCATCCTTCTTGAAATTAAAAAAGAAAACAAAGAAGAAATGACTGGACAGGCATCTGTCAGGGATGTTTCAGGTACGGGTATCCTGCCTCAGGAAAGAGGATTGAACTAGATGACCCAGAGGCTGCTTTCCAACTCTTACTGGTCCGTTATTCTATGGCCGTTTTTAAAATGAGCCATGACTGGGGGGCATGCCAGTGCGGGGACAGCATGTGAGTGTGCGTGTACACAGACGCACACCCATTTTCATCCACCTCCATGCACAGAGCAATCTCAGTTTTGGCCAACTGATCTGTGCGTGGGCAATGGGTGGAGATGGGTGGGTCACTGGAGTGTGCATGCACATATCCCACCTGCTGTGGTGTTTACACGGGTGGCACCCACATGCAGCAGACCTGAGTGTGCATGCGTGGGTCCGTCTCATGTGAAAAGTGCCTACGTCTTGTCTGCGTGAGGATTACAGACTTGAGCTCTAAGTAAGAAATGTAACATTCAGCGTAAGTAATGTGCACGTGTGGTTATCAATGTAGAATGAGAACTTAACATATGCCCTTTTCTAACGGGCGTGGGTGGTGTGTGCCCATGGAACCCCACCCACCTCCACGCATGGAGCATTGCGCATTGGTGCCCGTTGCTCCATGCGTAGGTGATGGGTGGAGAGCAGGAGCACGAATGCACCCCCACCCACAGCATTCCCATGGGCACTCACTGATCCCCCCCCACTCACCATGGCGTTCTCACAGGTGCTCCCCCACCCGTACACGTGTGAGGGGGGGGGGCATCTGTGTGAAAATGGCCATAGTAACGTCCTATCACAGTATGGCTCTGGTGCTCTATTATCCCTTTCTGAAGTCCTTTCTATTTAGCTTGTTTTCAAATTTTAGGTTGTCATCATCCAGAGAGATAATATGCAGGCTAGAGGTTAGCAAAGATGAAAGTCTCACTGAAGTGAATAGGACTTGTTTACTAACTGCTAGAGTGTGGGTAATTGTGTCAGCAGGGATATATTTAACAAGTACAACAAAAATAAGAGAGGAATGTTCCTGCGGTAGTATGCAAAGCACATAAACAATCCGTTTACCAGCAGATGTGTTTACATAGGTCTTTCTCTTTCATAAATGTAGAGCAGGTGCAGGAGTGAGGCTGCCCAAGGAAAACCTTTCAAAAGGAAACAGAAAACACATTTATATATAGAATAGTACAAAGAGGGAGCATCTTTAAAAACCATGCTCAGTAGTGCCATTACAGGTTGGGCCCCATCTATCTGAAAAGCCACCTCTCCTTCCATGCTCCACTGTGACCCCTGCGGTCAGCTGGGAGTGCCCTCTTGCGTGTACCAATGACCAGTCTTGTCTGTATGACAAGGGCTCGCAGAGGGGTGTTCTTATTTGCTGCGCCAGTACTATGGAACTCCCTTCCGCAGAGGTCCTCCAGAGTCCAAACTTGAGCATATTTAATTAATTAATTAATTTCCAACATTTATATCCCACCTCGCCTGCCTAAGCAGCTCGAGGTGGCTTACAAAAATTTAAATATTTAAAAATATACATAAAATATATAAAAGGTAGGCATAAAAAAACACAAAAAACCCTCATCCTCCCCACCCACCCTCACACCCCTTTCACCCACCTTTCTCACCAAAGGCCTGGAGGAACAGCCAGGTCTTGCACTGTCGCCAAAATGAGGCAAGGTCTGGGGCCACCCGAGCCTCAACCGGAAGAGAGTTCCACAGCCTGGGCGACGGCACTGCGAACACCCTCTCCATTGTAGCCCCCTGTCACCCAGGGGACACCAAGAAGGGTGCTTGAAGGTGGTGTTGGTGGTGTAAAACTTTTCTATTTGGCAGGCAGGGATAGAGGTTGATTGGGTGGTATTTGGGGTGGTGATGGTAGGGATTTTTAGGGGCTTTTATTATATTATTCTTTATTTTTACCATTTTCCTTTTTGTGTATCCCCCGCCCCCCCGTAAACCACTCTGAGACTTCAGGGAAGACCGGGATGTACATTAATTACTTATTTAATTAAGTAAATAAAATATATTACTGCAGAGTTGTGGCATTTCCATTGTAAAGCAAGTGCTGATGCAGTGTCTAGTATTCTGGTAATTACCATACTGCCAGTTCTTATTTATTGATTTTAAAGTTTTGTTACCCTGCCCCTTTCCTTAAAAGTCCCAACTTCTGGAGCGCTATAATTACATGAAAATTGTGTGGCATTTTTTAAAAATAAGCTTTTTACCATACGTCATAGTGGCAGAGAAGAGATGGAAAATGTCACTTGCCTTTTTCTTAAGGCTCAGAAAACGAAGGGGGGGAAATGCAAAATGTATATTTTTAGATGATGATTTGCGTAATAAATGAGAGAGGGAAATTTCAGGAAAATCCCATGATTTCAGGGAAATTACGGGAAGTCAGTGCAGGAGTCTCAAATTTCCTACATTTTGTGGAACCTCTCAGATTTTATCTCTTGCTACCTGCATAGGTCTTTCCCTCAAAAACTCAGGAGGAGCATTCACCCAGCAGTGATGAGTCTAGCCATGGGCCATGTCAGCCAGGAGCAAAGCTTGGTTAGAATGGGTTCCCCCCACTGCCTCTGGCAGTGGAAGGGAATGCAGCTGCATAGACCTCTTCAAGCTTGTGGTCCCTGGTTGCACTTGCACCTATCCCTATTATAGCTACGACCTTGGCCAGCAGGGAGCTCAAGGAAAGGCTCGACTGTTTAATTCATCACGTTTTGGCCCATGCTGAGTCCTGGAGGCTCATCACAGCCCTTGTCCCTACCCCACAGAACAGAAGGCTGCTGAAAAGGGGACAGAAGAAGAGTGTAGTGGGATCTACTCTGTTACTTTTGCTATGCGAGTCTGGGGTGGGGGATGGGAAACGCCCTTCTCCCAGGGGAGAATAAATATCCCATAGGAGGAAGGAGGCAGTTGTGGCTGGAGGGAGCAGAAGTAATAAAACACTGGCGGCTGATGGACTTTTAGGTTGGTGGGACAGGGTCAATGGCCACCCATAAAATTTGACATTACTATAAAATGAAAAACAAAACACTGAAAATAGGTATCTTGGATTCAAGACAAGGGTTTACCAGGTACTAATAATTCACCATTTATACACAAAATGTGTCTGGCACTCTTTACGATGAACAAATAATTCAATTGTCCTGTGATTGAAATCAGGAATCCCTTGATCATTCTCTTCTCTATGAACAACACTGCCACCACATTTAGTTATTCTTTGGACGCTGTTTGGCAGAAAAGTATTGTAGAGTTGAGCGAGATCATTTCGATTCCACTGTGTTCATGAGTGTCACCACAATCCTCAGCCATTTCACAGTCTTGGCTAAGCAGTCCTACAGATTGTTATCAACTGGTGAAGTAACCCAGAGGCATTCTTCGCACCATGGAATTCTTCTCTCCCATGCATAACACAAAGCTCAGTCTTTTAGTCTGTCTGCAGCACTGGATAGCCTTCCATTGCCTCGGCTAATGCTTGCAGCGGAAAGTGCTTTTTGTGAACTGCAACTAAATCTCCTTGAACTAAACGGTTGCATTCACAAGATGCTTGGTGAAATGCAAACCATTCCTTTGCATGGAAAATGGTGTCACAGACTTCCACTGCAAGTTCTTACAGGGTTTTCATGGTTCTGCCTCTGGGGAGCCAAGTCTGATAAGGCAACTCTGACCACAGATCTTTAATGGAGTCTCACTCTATTAATGCTTGACGTTTGTAGTAAAGCTCTCAATGGCTACAAAGTCAATGTCTCTCCCCTGGAGTTGCTTGTAGAGTACATCAATGTGGGGCATTATTTTATGGAGGAAAAAACAAGTAGAGTAACTCCCTGTCTTCCAGTATTTGAAGAAATCCCCTGGCCTCACAAACACCACTGGCAACAAAATTCCCCAATCGTATATGGTTAAGGCACTTGATGACATCTTCAGTGCTCATAGACCACATTCACTGTCCAGACACTAAAATTCCACCATGTTGCAGGTGCTCTGGGGAGCCGCCTTTTAACAGTTGCATCCAGCACTTCTGTCCTTTTGGGAGACGATGAAAAGAAAGTTGATAAGTGGACAGATCTGTGAAGAATACCTTCAATTGCTTGATCTGGGTCACAGCTTACTGCATGATTAAAAGTTAGCAGATGGGCACATCAATGTACATAATGAGTGTTTGGATATACATCCTGTATCTGCTTTTCAGTGACTCCGTGCTGCCCATGCATCACACATCGTAACTCTGAGCAATCAGTTCATTATTTTCAGTGTCCTAAGGGAAAACAGCTTCTAGTTACTAAAGCAATGCTGTAGCAACTATTTCAGCCGACAACTGAGTAAATCCATAAAACCCATTCCACAACGGAGCCATTGCCATCAATGTACTGGTAAATCAGCACTATTTGTGTTGTGTTGACACATCTGTGGTGTCATCAACCTGGACAGCCACATATTCAGTGCTCTTTAGTTGCTGGATAATGAAATTCTTAAATACTGTGAGCATGCAGTCAAGCAGTTCATTCTGAATTGTCATGCTTTTAAAATATTCCTCCATCGCTTTATCAATACTGACTAAAACATTCACTAAGTCTTGAAACACTCCAGGATTCAATGACTCAGTTGCATCATGCCCATGTAATGTCAGCTGAAAACCACCAAAGAACTGCATACAATCTATTATTTTTGATAAAATGTACTGGTTGTGCTCAACTTTCCTGTTATGCTTGTGAACACCCACACGGTATCCTTCATCTAATTTTTCTGCAATGTTTGTATTCCCAAACACTGCTGTATGCAGTTCTCAATGTGATTCTGGGATGCTTCATGAAATTGCAGACCTACTATTGGTAATTTGTAACCTATTCCTAAAATCTTCCACTGTTCCTGAGGATTGGAGGGTAGAGAATGTAATGCCAATATTTTAAAAGGGCTCCAGAGGTGATCCTGGAAGCTACAGACCAGTGGACCTGATGTTGGTGCTGGGCAAACTGGTGGAAATGGTTCAGAACAGAATTACTGGGCATATTGATAAACACAACATAATGAGGAAGAGCCAACATGGATTTAACAAAAGGAAGTCATGCTTCACTAATTTATTGGAATTTGTTGAGGTTGTATATAAACATGTGGATAAGGGTGAGCTGGTCGACATAGTGTATCTGGATTTTCAGACAGTGTTTGATAAGGTCCCTCAGGAGAGAATCTTGTGGAAATTAAACATTAATGGGATGTTTGTTTGTTTGTTTATTGTGTGACCAACAGGTCATTACAATTTATCGGGGGGGAAAAATACACAACCCCCCCCTAAAATAACAAGAATAAAACATGCTTCCATGAGACATAGTTCCATACCAGGCTAAAAATCCTGGGACCATCATATAAATATCCAATACACAATACTACAGTTACCGAGTAACACAATTCCTCGGAATCAACAATTTATTACGAATGGACGTTGCCAGTTGACAAAATTTTGCCACTGCTCTCGCTTCTTCTGAGTTCCTCGGGTTCAGCCATTTCCCCAAAGTGACCAACAGGGGGAGGGAATTTATATCCTCTATTAAAGGCTTCAGTCTCATAGTGTGTATTTTATCGTATGCTGGGCAAAAAGCAACAACATGAACAAGATCCTCAATAGCCCTAAGATCACACAAAGGGCAAACTCTCAGATTTTTATCCATTCCATACACATTGAGGGAAAATTCTGGAAGCGGAATAAAGTAAATGCGCGCCTTAGCTGGGGCTCCTGCCAGGTATAAAGATAACTGTGGTTCAGATCCTCTTATTGCATCACATGGTACTCTGGAGAAATTTTCTGTACCCTAATTTCACATTGTTTCCTTTGCAGATCCTGATCTAATGCTCTGCGTTTAACTATAATCATGGGCCTAGAGTAATCGCATGCGTGGAAGAATTCTCTGGAGAAACCTAACTTGTGGATTTCTTCTTCGATCAGGGAGTTTCGTCCCGTGTTCCCACCTGATATAAAACCAATGAGGGAGGATTTATCATGCATGTAAATGTTTAATTTCAGCCAAAAGCCTATCATGGATAACATCACCCTTACTTTAATTGAAGATACCTTTGTCTCTGCACGCAGTAAAGTCGCTGGTGTTCCACTGGGAACTCCAAGAATTATTCGCAAAAATTTATTTTGAAATTGATCCAGATTATCCAAAAAATCCCATCCCCAAATAGCGACTGCATAAAGCAGTTGGGGGACCACCTTTGTGGTGAACAATTGGAGAACAGGGGGCACCAATTGGCCACCCTGTTTATAGTAGAAAGATACTAGAGCAGCTATTGTTTTATTTACCTGTTGCTTTGTGTGATTAAAATGACGTCTCCAGGTGCCTGCCGCTGCAATGTAGACTCCCAGGTATTTGAACTCATCCACCTGCTCAATCGTTATTTGGCCCATTGTCCACTTATGTGTGATACCAGCCCATCCCCTGCCAGTAACTAGAACTTTAGTTTTCACGTAATTAACTGCTAGGCGCTCTTGACTGCAGTAATCCTCAAATTTTTGGAGAGAGCTCCTTAGTCCTATCCGCGTTTGGGATAACAGGACCGCGTCATTGGCATAAAGCAATATCACGACACTTCTGGAACCAATCTTCGGCAGATGAAGATGATCTTGTCTCATAAATTCTACCACATCGTTAAGAAAGATGTTAAATAAGGTCGGGGCCAGTATACATCCCTGTCTAACCCTTCTGATGACAAGGATAGCTTGTGTCAAAGGCAAAGAGTGTGCCACCCTTACTTGCATAGTATTACCTGTGTACAGTTGGATTATTAAATAAAGACGACGTGGGTCAATAGTAGTCCTACTTATCTTATTCCACAACCTATCCCTGTCTATTGAGTCAAAAGCTGCTCAAAGATCGACAAAGCACAGATAGAGGTTTGATTTCTTATTCTGCCCTGGGCGCTTCAAGCCCGTGTAATTAGTTATTATATGGGTTAGAACATAAATCTGATTTGACAGTGGACGTAGCTTTCCTGAATCCCGCCTGCTCTGGATCAAGGACAGATTCCCGATCCATCCACTAACTAGTTTAAAAAAATCACCCCGTGACAGTCTCGAGCCCCCCACCCCCAGTATATAAAGCACCTCCTTCCCGCTCATAGATACCCAACAGTTCCTTCCAAAGGGGGGGCATTTGTGAGAATGTTCGG